>BQNB010026289.1:0-58771 GCA_026074375.1 Tanacetum coccineum | reverse complement strand
TGCCGGGGAGTGAAGTTGTTTAATTCTTATTTATTAGTGTTTTAGTTTAGTTTAGTTTAGATTAATTTGCATATTTGTGTGTTTGTTTTGTGTGTTTGATTTCTGCATTGTATATTTTGCATATTGTGTTTGTGTGTAACTTTCTAAGTCGAATACTGAATACGGCGTATTCAACTTCTTGGATACGACGTATAATTTTTTTTTCAAACCAATACAACGTATTCGACTCTATCATCAATACGACGTATTCAGTTCACTTAATACGGCGTATTAAGCTATTTTATAGTTTTCTTTCCTAGAAAATTTATTACAAGTTAAAATGGACGACCCCAACATTACTATGGAAGAGTATATCAGGCTTGAGGAAGAAAAGACTCAAAAACGTAGGAAAGTGTTTAACTGGGAAACTGCTAAGTATGGTAAGATCTGGTATGATGAAGACATTCACGACCTCAGATCTGTTGAATCCGAATTCCCAGCTATAGCCTTTAATAACGAGGTATCATCTGAAAAAACACTATCTTGTGAACCCACAGTAAGTTCTCTTAATGATGAAATTGACTTTAGAGTTTCGTTTGACGATTCTGACAACCAAGATTACACGGTAATTTTTGAGAAAAACTCATTTTCTTATAAAATAATTTCTACCCATGATTTAAAAACGGATTCGGAAAACAATAATGAAAAAGTCAATATGCCTTCACTTCTATCACCCCGAGCCTACGGTCAGTTGTTTAGATGATTTAGACTTCTTTAAAGATTTCGAGAATGAATTTCCAGCCATTGTTTACAATGATGCTCTAACGTCTAAATCAGATTTCTTAACTGAACCTACTATAAGTATTCAACATATCGATGAATTTAATTTGAAATATGAAACATCATTGTCCGAATGTGATGAAGAGGAACAAAATGTTTTAAACTTTAATGATCTATTTCCTTTTAACGTAATTTATCCTAATGATTCAAAATCGGATAAGGACAATGACGATGATAAAGTCGATATTGAACATTCTTCGGGGGATTTGTCTGTCATACCATTATCCAATGTAATAAATATCGATGTTGGTGCCTATGCACATGGGTCAAATAAGCTTTTGGAAACAAGTCATGATACATCTAATACATTTTCCAAAACTATAACTTTTTATCAAGGAATTAAATGTTAATATCGTGGCTTGTAATTATATTAACAAAGGGATGCCATTCATTTTCCTAATCAAGAATTTGTATGTGCCATTTGGCATCTCGTTCGACCCTAAATTATTTTATAAGGATGGGATTAAATTGGGGCAAGTCTAGCTTAAAGACTTTTCTGTAAACAAAAATGATTGCCGGGAGACAACTCGGAATGTATTTTCAATTTTTATCGAGTCTGTCTTCCTAAATTTTCTATACGGCGTATCCAAACCCCATGGATACGATGTATTGACCTTCTGGACGTTATCTAGTCTTTATTTTTAGCACAGTCTATACGGCGTATTCATTAAATGAATACAGCGTATTCGACACAGGTATCAATACGGCGTATCCTGGGGTATGTATACGATGTATCGACTTCTTGTATAGTTTTAGGTATTTATTTCGAGTCTAACCAACAAATACACAAATATAGATTTGCACTTGTTTTCTTATGCGTAGCACACGCTGAAAAGAAATCGACAATATTGGTGAAGAATCTACGATCTGGAAATTTCAAAGTGTTGGAGTCTTGAAACCTCAAGACGGCTGTTCAACACACATTCTTGCTAATAAACTCAACATGGAGAATCTACCGAGCAAATATCAGGGGAGTTTCTCATTCTAATTCTTTTTAATTCTCGTACTTAATGTTTTATCTATACAACGAGGACGTTGTATAATTCAAGTGAGGGGATGGAATTAGAATGTTTACTTGTTCTATTTTTCACACTAAAATGCTTAAATTATGCTCAAAATTAAAAAAATTCAAGCATACTTTTGTGAAATTACATGTTACATAACCCGCACATAATAACCCTTGTTAGATATTGTGAGGATTTAACCTTATCCGTTTCTAAATGTTTACCCAAATTCCATAAAGTTATGAGTGTGCCGGTTATGTAGTAGACTTTAGAACTTGGCTTGATATATCTATTCGAGACCGCAGTGATAAGTACTATGGATTTAGATGGAGTAACTTGTTTAAATTGGTAAATTTTAGGATTACACCCAAATCGCCTTTACATGTTGCTTATTAACTAACTACACCGGTTAGTCAACCCCCGTATAAACCCTATTGTTTACTCTCACTTTAAGAGTAAGATACCCCTAGAACAACCATTAGAGCCAATCCTTTAGGAATTACACCAACTATTTATTTTGTTACACCCTTACACCTTAACCTACCCTGTTAGATTAAGTTTAATTTACAGTTGCTAGTTGCTTAAAGTGTAAAGTTTGTATTTCCTGAGTCTTGTGTCATTTTCTATCTTTGGTGCGGTTAGAAATTTGCACATTGCAAATGGGAATGTATATTAGTAGTCAAAACTCATGTGATTTTACTACCTTCACAATTATTGGTGAATCCGAAGAATGAAGAACTATCGAAGAAATTATCCGTAATTATTATGATCATGAAGATGATGAAACTACACAGAGATTTGAAGAATAGTTAGCAAAAGAGAGAGATAGAGCAGATGATGATGATGAGAGAGAGTGAGGAGAGTTAGACGATGGAGGGGGGGGTCGGGGGGATTGATATGGGGTGGTCTGCGTTCTTTGCTGTTGGGGGGTAGTCGAGTTGGGAACTCGTTTGATGGAGTTTTTTCTTTTCTTTTGATAGCTTCTTTGTAGTTAGCGCTTTTCGTGAGAAGATCTCTGTGGATGGTTCGTGCATGAGAGTTGACGATCGGAGAAGCAGAGAGAGAGAAATTGCAACAAAAAAAAGAAGGAAAGTTTGAAGATAATCGTTTCGCAATTACCGAAGGAATTACACGAAGGATCGATTATTCGTTGATACGCAACAAAAATCAACGATGTAAAGTATTGTACGAAGCGGAAAGGATACGCCACTTGCCTTAACGAGTATGTAAAGTTTTGGGATGATTGAGAAGTTGACCGTTACGGGAACGCCAACTTAGGTTGTTGTTTTTTATCGATGATCAAGACGTTGTATATAGTCGTGTCTTAATCATGGTAACGGTCGGGAAAAGTGTCTAGCAACTTGTACTTTAGGCTTAATCTATTTGTTTCTTGATTTTTTTTATTTAATAACAATTTACTTCCCTCTCACCTGATGATTAAGCCGACCCACCAAATCCCCTAGTTTCCGCTTGTTTTACGGTGAATGAGGATTTGTGTAGAGCGGTGCATGTTATTCTCGTCGTTACGACCTTGTATGCATTGTCTAACTGCATTGTTGGTTACGATTTTGGTGAAAGTTAGGAAGGTTTCCTACCCTATATCATTCTTCATCCTAAGTTGGTTAAATTCGAATGGGGTTACGTATGAACACACATGTCTAGGCCGGCGACCCACTTTCTTTTCCCCCACCACCTCACCCCACTTTTATTATCTCTATCGCCATGTTCTGTGTTTGGCTTCAGCTGCCCTGTTGGAGTGGGGGGTACTCTGGTGAAAGATTGCTAGAATGATCAAGCCGTAAGCCCTTGCCATATTAAAAACAACCATACTTTACCTTTATCAACTGTTTTACTAATTGGATTTAGTGGTGGAGATGGGTATCATGCCAAAGCTTGTGATAGAATACTCGTCACGGACTCCCGAGCAATGAGCAATTAGTTAAATGTAACCATATCGATTAGTTGAGTGATTTGAGTGTTTCCATCTTTCATTTCGTGAGGTGTTTGGTTGTGTACTTGTAATAGATCGAATAAATGCTTTAATGGAAAATTCCTTAGGGATACATTTTTATTAAAATTCTAAACGGTCTACTTGAGGAAAGTAGGATTCAATGTGCGGGGTATTTGATGACATCAAATAAGTCTATGATGTGTGCTATTAAAACACACACCTTTATAACCCTGGATAACACTATAAATCGGACTAAAAATACTAAAACATGCTTAATTATATTGCAAATATGTTTGTTTGGTATTTTTATGTCATGCAGGTACTAAGGATTAAAAATGGAGCAAAAACAAGAATTATCGGGCTCGATTTGATCAAGTTCAATAATTATTCGGTGCCAAGACGAAGTCATAAATATTCTCCGAGCATGCCATTGGAAAGAGCGTGAAATTACGAGTTCGATGGTGCCCTCGTTGTTTATTGGGCCAGCCTGTAACCCATTTTATGGGCCGGGCCAGCCAAATATATATCAAGGCCGAAACTCAATTCTAAAAATAAAAGTATAACTTGGAGTATGACGTCATCCCACGCTAGCATCAGGTGCCCAATAAATAATTCAGAATACCTCACGTGACTACGCATTCAAATGGATGGGCCAGTAACAATCGGACACGTGGCAGGGGTTATTTTTACTTCTTTCGAATTGCTGCTAAATAATCCAAGGGAAAGAAATCTAGCTTACAAATGAAGCAAAAAGTAAAGGACACGTGGCCTCCAAACAACGGCGGATCCATCTGATATTTTTGCATGATCCAAGGGACACTCTTTCCAATCCAATGATTGGCTAATCAATGCTCTAATGATTGGGAAGAATTTACGAAAACACCCCTTGCACTCCTATAAATGCAACCCGCTCCCTCACACTTTAGATGATTAGTTTTAGTTTAGAAATATTTTCATAGTGTAGTTTTCAGCTTATTTTTAGTATTGGATTAGCTTATTTTGTATTTTGAGCTTATTGTAAACGCTTATTTCGTCAGCTTATTAAATTTTTGTATCAAGAATGGTTATAGCTTATTGGAGATTGTGATTAGCTTATTGATGTGGCTTATTTATTTGTTTTTCCTACATCTCACGTGTGCTTATCAAATAAGCTACTCTCGTAAGCCTATTATCTCAGCTTATTTATCTCAAAACTCCTTAAAAGCTTTCAGATCTGATCCTATAAGCTCTTTAAAACTTATTCGATTTCATCTTATACGTTTTTAAGGATTTTCATTTGTAATAAGGTAGAATAAGTTTGGATCTAGCTTATTTTCGTGTTTAAGCTAAATTAGTTTTTCTTATAAGCTCTTTTAATCAGATTTGATAAATTCCTAATCGGCATATTCTTCTTTATTTGAGCTTTCATTGCTTAGAGAGATATTCGTTAGCTTGTTTGCTTATTTGAGTTGTGATCTAAGTTGTTTAAGTTCTTTTAGCTTATTTAGAGTTCTAGATTATGATTTCGTAGCTTTCTAGTTCTTAAATCGTTTTGAATTTCGGCTTATTAAGTGGTTATAGCTTTAGATATCGTATTGCTCAATTAGATCTAGTTTTATCATAGTGATTAATTCCTTTCTCGTGCTTATTTCGTTAGCTTTTTAAGTTGTGGCTCATATTTATTATGTAGATCTCGTTGCTTATTTTATTTATGGTGTTAGATTGTTTATTAGTCTCAATAATTGCTTATTTCAGTTTGCTAGCTTAAATTCCTAGTGCTTATTTGGTTTTAGTTTTTTTAGATTTCGTTAGGATTTGTTGTCTTAATTGCTTATTAGTTGCTTATCTCATATTGCTTATTTGATTTTAGGTTCAGATTGTAGTAGCTTATTTCGTTAAATAGTGCTTATCTGGAATCGGCTTATAATTGCTTAATTTGTGAAATTGTCCTAATATTCTCGTATGGGCCTGTGTTTACTTGTATCTTGGGCTGCGTTTGGTTTCTCCTGGGCTTGTGAATATGTCTATCGGGCCACGTTTGAGTTTTAATTAAGAGCTTTTGTGCCTGCGATTGGAATTGAATGTTGGGCTGCGTTTAATTTGCATTGATTGAGATATAATTTGTTTGGATTTGTGTTTTTGGTATCGGTCAACTCATGAGGCGTGGAGCTTAAGGGTTTAATAAGCTAGATAGAATTTGATTATTTTCTTTAGCTTATTAAATCGGGTGGTTATCGTTTATTTGCGGCTCTTCAATTCGGTTCTATTTTCTATCCTATTTCAATTCATTAGTTTAGCTTAGTATAAAATGTTTAGATTTGTTAATTTGGTCGTTATGCTTAGTAAGTAGTTTACTTTTATGCTTGTTAAGTAAATTTGTGTTTAGTGAATTAAGTATGGAATTTAATAAGTGATTAGTGATTAATAATTTGCAAAAATTATTTAGGTTAGTGTTTTATTTAGTCGAACGGGCAAAAGCCGTAAGATTAAGTAGGCATTAAACTAGTAATTAATTTCCTAATAAAAAGTCGTTTTCAATATTAAGCAAACGTTTTGAGAAAACGATTATTTTGACGGATATTAATTTATCATTATGATCTAAAACTTCACACTTAAGAATCTATTCACTTTTACTTGACAAACATATTTTTCTTTATATATTTTTCATCTTATTAGCCTGCTTGTTAATTAGTATAATTTAGTTTAATATTATTTTTTATTTAGTTTTAAATCAAAAACCAAAATTAAAAAATAATCAAGCATTTAATTTTCAAACATTAACGTAAATCTCTATTCAATTCTCGTTGGGATTTCGACACTCGGGAATAATATTACCGACTCGTTTACGACGAATCAGTTTTTGGCGCCGTTGCCGGGTAGAGTTGTACGATTTTCACGTTTTGTTTCGAAGTTGATGCCCTAAAGATCCTTTTCTCTTTTGAAAGTTTAATTTCGTTCTTATAAAAATAAAAATCAAAAAAATATATTTTCTATTTCTATTTTATTTTCTTTTATATAAAAATTTAAAAAAAACCAAAAATATTTTTATTTTATTTTATTCTATTTTCTATATAAAAATCCAAAAAAATATTTTCCATTTCTATTCTATTTTTTATTTTTTATTTTCTTTTATTTATATATATTAAAAATAAAAATGATGATAATAAAGATTTACAAAGTATTACTAAAAGTTTTGAAATACCAAATTTCTCTGTTTTACTTCTGGTTTATGAGCACGCAATCTTCTTCAAACCAAATCAGTTTGCATCTTCCCAATCCCGAGAAAAGTTTGCGATTTTTTCCAAAAGAAGTATCCGAATCCGAGAATCTTTTTCATGATCATATACAAGGAGAGGACGAGCACGTTGAAGACATCCAAATGGCCGATCATTTGAGACCGATGAAAGAGCTACTCCGAATATCTATCGTAGGTATTGAGAATGCTATCGTTGTTCCTGTCGTTCTAGCAGATGAATTTGAACTAAAAACCGAGTTACTTGATTTCATAAGTAACAATCCTTTCTTTGGTCTTGAAAATGATGATCCTCATTCACACATCAAAAGATTTTACCAAATAACCCAAACTTTCAAAATAAACCAGGTGCCTCATGATGTGGTGAAGTTGATCTTATTCCTGTTTTCACTTAATGGGGCAGCCGAGACATGGCTCGAGAATGAACCTCTTGAATCGACTTTCCCTCATTCTAAAACAAGAGAGCTCAGAAAAGAAATCACGAACTTTCAACAAGTTTTCGGTGAGACTTTTACCGAAGCTTGGGAAAGATTCAAAGATTTATTAAGGAAATGTCCTCATTACGGATTTTCACTCCATCACCAAATAGATTTTTTCTATAACAGGTTGTGTCAATCTGATCAAGATTCTCTCAATTCCGCAGCGGGTGGAAATCTGATGATGAGAAATATTCAAGAAGCTTTAACCATTATTGAGAATAAAGCCAAGGTTCAAACTTGCAGAAATAAACCTCAAGTTTCGAGTAGTAGTGGTAGTTCAATTCAAAATGATGCCATTACCTCTCTTACTAAACAAGTCGAAGCTCTTGGGCATCATATTTCTAGTATGCAAGAAGCTTATAACCGAAACCAAAAAGCCCCCATTCAACTAATGCAAACTTAAATGGGTCAAGTGGAAGAAGCTTTTTAAGAGAGGCCATCATGTGTGCCACCGAGCAACACCGTAACAAAACCACTTGCTGAGCTTAATGTGATTACTAGTATGGATGGCTTTCCATTGGATGGATCTTTTATTCCTCATTTTCTCGTTTATCAAGAAGAGGAACTAGAACCGGAGACCATAACGGAAGTGGTGGAAATTGCTAGCTCTCAGAGCACACCACTTGTCCCACCTCCGAAAAATCTACCATTGTCCGTACCAAAACCTAAGGAAGACCCGAAGCCTAATCCTAACCAGCCACTGATTGCATCTCGGCTTCAAGAAGAAAGTTTTCAAGATTTAGAGAATCTTACGGGACGTGTCGACCATTTCGTTTATAGAATTGATATATTGTTGATTCTTTGTGTGATGAATTTCCTATTGAAAACAATTCTTTGAGTGGCAATCCCACTCCTTCTACTGATTTTGTGGTCGAGTCCCTCTCCCCATTTCCTATTCCCATTGGGGATAGTGACTCTCTCTTGGAGGAGACTGTAACACCCCCAAACTACGATACACAACGGAATACAACATTAGGGATGCTACTTCATAATACGTGCTCACGAGTCACAGTAAACGTTCAAAGATACGTTTATAAAACACAATTTCATTCATTAGAAAGATCAGAGTTACATAGGTCCCAATACCAACGTAGAAATTTATTTCAAAAAGTCATAACACGACTTGGTTTCCAAAACATTGTTTTAAATTTATGACACTGCTTCACCAAGACACCGTCCTTGATATCCGTGTTCCGTCCCGTCCAACCATCAACAGCAATTAACCTGAGATACATGCTTAAAACGTCAACAAAACGTTGAGTGAATTCATAGAGTTTGCAAATACCAGTTAGAACGCATATTTGGCTCAACAAAACATATAACATTGCTCGTAAGACAAGTTATATATAAATAATGAATTCCAACTAATGAGCCCGTGTACCAAAACTTAACACATTTATCCCGTAGGACGAAATAATGACCGGGAAGTATGCCACTTCCCCTAATACTAACCACAAAATGTCCGTTCAGGGTGCTCACCTACGGATTCAAACCCCGGACAGGGCTGTCAAACCCAATAGATCTATTTAATGCATTAGCGTTCACCTGCAACTAGGCAACTAACGGTCACACAGTAAAAGGCATATACTCAATAGTGAATGGAATCATATTTAGTATCAAAACATATTGCGTTCTCATTTTAATAAAACATCAAGTATCCCCCTCGCGGGTTTAAAACATTTAAAACATTCAAAAGCGAGGCTATGAACTCACCTTGATCGAAGCCAAAGATTAAATAACTGATACAATCACGAACTACTCGACGACGAGCTCAACAACGACCTATAATTTATGTCGTTCAATTATTACATCGTAAGATACGATCGGATAGTGCGCGCATCGCAACTATCAAAATAGTATACATATACATACACATGTGATGAGAAATCCACTTGCGCGTCCTAAATCTTAAACTCCACTTAATTGAGCAACGATCATTCTTATATTTATATTACACATCGCTTAATCGAAAACTTTCTATTTTAGGAAACTTTCTATTTTTAGAAAGTTACTATTTTAGAAAAGTTACCATTTTTAGTAAGTCTCGTCTTCTAATTATATTTATAATAGTATTTAGTTATTTCGTCGAACATTCGGCATTCAATTTGATTATTATTTACTCATACCGATATTATACTTGAATATTCAAAAAGTTACTATATTTAGAATCTACTTTTTTCATAACAATTGTTAAGTTTAAAATATCTTACTCGTAGTAATAATAGCGTTTAATTTCTTTTATAACATCCGACAAGTTTAGTATTAACCCGTTGACTTTCAAAAGTCAACGTTAGACTTTTACTTTTTTATACATATTTATAACTAAATCTGACCCTCTCCAAACGACCAATTATATCACATTTTCACGACTCGGACTCAAAAGAGATGTTATATAAAACGACATTCCGGACAACTTTTTTAGTTTTAGCCGAGACCCGAAACTCGACAGAAAATGACCAAAATGCCCCTGCAAGTTTCTGCAGAAACTAAGACATTTTTAATTAAATCACAGATTTTGACCCGTTATTACTTGATTTTAAAACTGGCAAGCCTCGCAACAAAGTATAACATCATTCCGAGCAACTTTCACGTTTCGCCGGAAGGCCGAAACGGATTCGAAAGTGCTCAAAACGAGCGTTTAATTTCCTGACAGCAACTAAAATTTTCTAAAAATGCTGAAATTTCACTTAAAATATATATCTCGTTTTCGCTCTAATTTCTTCGTTATTAGAAGTTAGAAGCTCCATTTTATGTCAAAACGATCGTCTAAGAAAGCTTTATTATATTTTTTAATCCAAAATCAGATTTCATAAAATCTCGACCCTCGTTTTCCGCGCCAAAGTTTCTGCACAAATATACCTATTTCCAAACGCGCAAAAACTCATTTTTGACCCAAAATCTCACTCACGGCACATCTAATATGGCCTATAATTCATATTTTACTCGCTCAATCACTTTATAGCATCAACTAACTAAACAGCGCAAGATCTTATCGATTTCATCACATGCAACGACTAATATTATTCAATAAACGAAAATGAACAAAACAAAAATAAAGAGAGTGCTTACAATGCTATAACAAGCAAGATCGGACTCGATAAATGGTCACACTTGTCCCTTTGTTCCTTTTGTCGTGACTTCGAACCCAAAACCCAAACCGAAACCGAACCAAATCAATCCAAACTAAACTTAATTATTATTCCAACAATGACACACACTTTGTGTGTGTCTTCTCTTTCGTTCAAACCTCAAACCGAACCCAAAGACCCTTTATTTTTCAATTCAAATCTCCCACATTCTTCTTGTAATATTTCCCACTAAATCCCATTATTTTTACTTGAACCAAAACAACCTTATTTCTAATAAATCCAAAACTTGTTCAAACCTTATTACATATCATCTTTTCTTTCTTGGATGATTATAAATAAGCTTTCTAAACAATATGGAGTGACTTGAAAAATCAAAACACCAAAGGTGTGTTTGTTTGTGGCTCGTTCGAACACAAGAAGAAGAAGGGAAACAAGAAAACTATTTTTACTTGTTCCTATCTTGAGCTATATCATTTTTGAGTGAGTTTTATATAGATACAAATGTTTAGACTAAGTGTTTATCATTTGTGTGTGTGTAAGACTTATAATCTTGGAAGTCACAAGTAAGACATAATCATTGTCTTGAAACTTAAAATGGATTGAGTGTGGGAAGAGCCCATAACAGGCGGCTAGTGGCTAGGGGGAAGAGAAGGCATGCAAAAATTTTATAAATTTTATTTACTTGTATTTCATTTGTAAACCATTTTAATTAAAATGTAAACTTGTGCACCATTACATAAAAACGTAAATGTTATACGCGAGTTCGGCCGAAGTCAAGGAACAAAGACGACAAGGTAGCAAAAGAAAATTTTATAATCACAAAAATAATAACGAGACACGTCGTAAACTTTTACGATGCTTAAAACAATTAATAAACGCGCGGTCAAACGGTGACTCTCGAAACGTCAAAAATAAAATTTTCAAATTTCCATTCGTAATAAAATACGAAAATAATTATTTACGACAAATAAAATTTTAAATGTCGACGTTCGTTCACATGAATTTATAAAATAATAATCACGCCGTCGAATTCGCGATCGTCATACTTGTCGTGAAACTCGGGTTGTTACATTCCACCCACCTTAAGGGAGTGTCGTCCTGGTGCTCATCCTTTCTTACTTGTCTTGATTTCTCTTATGGTGAGACAGTTTCCTTACGATTGGACGGTCTCAAGTGCTCAAACGCAAAAATCACTCGATATAATACTCGTCTTAACTATTCCGGATGGAAAGTCAACAAAACAATTGATAATTCATATTAACAAAATCAAAATATAATTGTAACTGCTCTTAATATAAGAGACAAAATACGTCATTAAACATATCCGGGAAAACATAAATCGCGTCGTTTTTAAACGAAGGACTTTAAACGAAAGATCAGCCCAAATCATATTTGGTGATCATTTCAACAAAACAAAACGCACACCGCTATACAAAACTAAAACATAAGTCGTTAACCAAAACCAAAATATACGTCAATAATTAAAACCAATATACATATATACGTCCTCCTATATATATATATCTTATATATCTATTATATATTTATTATATATATATCTATATGTGTTGTGTAGTGTGTGAGTACGTCAATCTCCAAAAAAAATGATCATCAATTTCACAAACCAAAATACAATGTCGAATTCCGGTCTCATTTAATAATGCCTTACCGGTTGCGAAAAGTATTTCGGAGTACATACGACCCCGTCAAACGCATTATAGTACTAACATATAAAATCACATATTCAATTAAGCACACATTCGCCTATTAGTCACTTTAAAATGACCCTATGTCTCTACCTAGATTATCATCACGCTTTGCAATAGTCATGCCTGCTTTCTATAAGTTTTAGCACAAATATCCGTGCTTACTTATAAGGAAGCCTCAGCAATGGCCATGCTCATTACACGGGGTCATACTCAACCGATTAGATTTCTCATTATACCTGGCTTGCCGGATGGTCAGGCCTCTTGGTAATGATCTTGACTAATTCACGGTTAGTTTTTATCCAACCATAGTCATGCTCGTGGGTTAACAAGCCACAACCGACAATGGTCTACCAGGCTTACATGCCTCTCAAGTCAATCCTTCATCTACCTTTGGGTAAGTATACCCATTCACTCACGTCTTAAGCCGTATCACGGCAAAACAAAAGCGACCTATACGCTTGCTACCATTCAAGAGCACATAGCACATAAGACACATAGAGCACATAATTCGGTGGCGATAATTCCGCTAGGAAAACACATATTGTCGAAATACAAATTAAAAACAATCAAGGAAACAATTGAGCATCATGGGCTCGTTGCTCGTCTGACGAAAAATAAAATAAAAATTCCAACGTTTATGCACCGCGACTAACATAGTCGACTCGGTCCTAACATACCGCCTCAAATCCTAGATGACCCAACTAATCAAGTCGAGATAACTACACACATTCCTATTTTGATACCGTTTGGCTTATGGCGTTAGCTACTTTGATCGTTCCTTCAGTATGGAAATGGATGTTGCCATTCGGCTGGAATCTCCAATCTTTTCTCTCTTTCATACGCACACAATTCGTTACGTCAAGGAGTAAGGATCACTAACCTTAAGTCAGGTGTCGCTTAGTGCCTTATTCTAATCCTTGACGACATCAGGTATACTTACAACTATACTACCACTACATTCCATTTCGGGGAAAGAAGTCTTCTTCACGACCACCAGTTGATACATTAAAGGTACCATGCATCCAAGGTAGGAGAAGTCTTCTCCATTTCTCACTTTTAACCTCAGGACTAACCATCTCGGCTTCCACCCACCTTAGGGATCTTTACATCTCCCAGAAGATTCCTTCTCAGTGTCGGTATCAGGTTTACACCCTTGGTAGCTCAATTCTACCATTGCTTACTAGCACACCGACTACATTTGGTCTTGACACGTCTTCATAACAATCGCCGATCTTCATTACCATGAACTAGACTTTACTCTTTTCTAGACACACTCGTTCCGAACAATACCGTAGGTATTTCCTCTTTAGGATGACTCGGTCATAACGAATCGCATGCGACTCTCTTCATGCAGTCACTAGGAGTAGGGTTACTTGCATAAGATTCGTAGCAGGGTAAAAATATTTTTTCCTTCCGAGAGCTTGACCCAAACATTTATCCTAATTACCAAGCGTTTTGAGGGTGATGATTTACCCGACATAGCGTGGTTTTTCCTAAATTATGCATAGTTGATCAAGTTATGCATAATTGAGGACCAAACGACATCATGTCCATCCTCGTCAAAACGTTCCTTTTTCATACGCTACATGCGTAAGTTATTTAAAAAATGTTCAAAGAGCAAAAATTTTGTTATTTCAAAAGAAAGAAAAGAAGATAGCACCATCTCCCATTCCTATTATTTAAAAGGAAGTTTATTTATACATATATTATTATATTTAATTTTTTTTATAAAGAAGGTTTATTTGACACCATATGGCCAGTTTATGAAATTTGAAAACACCTTTTTTCATTGTCTACACAAACCGTTTATACAACAAAATCAGCGTGATTCACGCAATGACATTTGTTCAACACACAAACTCGTTATTGCAACTCACAGTTTTTAAAATTATCAATTCACAAAGCATCGTTAAATATAGTTTGGTCAATGGTCACAGCAAGTTTCAAAAATAATACCCACTCATGGATAATGCAAGCAAGTATCGTACACGTGCGAAAGATCCACCAACCGAAATCATTCCACACTCGTGGTTAAGTCAATCTAGTAACAGGGCTACCCAAAACATCAAAATTCACAATCAACAAATTCATAATCATATGATAATCATAGTCTTATAACCATAATAATAACAATGCTGAGGGTAGTAGACGTACAACCAAAAATCCCCTAAAAGTTACAATCTCTGGTTCCAAGACCGATACATCCCATCATGATGATTCTAAGTTTCTAATACAGAAATCCTAACATATCTGAACGGCTGCGGTGTTTACAAAAACAAAATACACCAGGCAGCATGACCTCACTAACTGGCACTAGCAGTTTAGTGGTTATACAAATGGTCATAATCAAATCTAAAAATCAAAATAAACTACTAACAGAACTACCGAGGTCCTGGGGGTCTTCTCTCCAAATCTGCAAGTCACCTATCCATCCCCAAAATGCACTGCATCAATGTGCTCTCACGGCTGCTCATCTCCGAGACCATAGTCTGTAGCTGTTGAATCCGTGTGTCTCTCTGCTGCACAACTTCCTGCAAAGCCTGCACCTGCTGAGTCAATCCAACAATCACCTCATCTCTTTGGGTCGCAGTCTGCTGACCCTGCTCCACCTGAGCACCAACCTGCTCCCATCAGTTTGCAGCATGAACCATCTGGGACGCCATCACCTGCACATGTCCCTCAATAGCAAAAACCCTCGGGCCAATTTCCCCGATAGTAACACCAGCTGCTACCTCAGCATCACTCACCTGGATCACTTTCTTCACAAGCTGTCCATGTTCGTACTCCGGGTTACTCAAGCGGGTAGTCAAGTCCTCGATCACTGATGGAGGTGTAGGAAGTCCAGGTGTTGGGAGGGGAAAAGATGGTCCCTTAGCAGCCATAGTGGATGGACCTCTAACCTCGTAGATGCTCGGTGGTTGCACCGCTGGCATCGGAGGTGGTGTGACGGGAGCCATCTGCCACTCCTTGTTCACCTCCCATACCTCCTCCTCATCAAATCCCTCGGAGGAATCATCCTCAAAATCGTCATCGCCGAACAGCATGGCAATGTCCTCATCCATATCAACTACTGGAGCTACCACCTGCTCCTCCGCCTTGACTATCGGCTCAGGAATCTCATCCACTATCGGGCCAACCATTGGCTCGTCTGCTACAACTCCAAGCTTTCTAAGTAAAGGCACTTCTGCCTCGATCTACCCGTTGTTGTTGTTCGGGTTACCATCATACCCTGGTAGCGGTCCGGGCGCGAAGAAATCGTAAGTTGGATGCGGCTCTGGCTCATTTACAGGAAAGTCAGACACACGGTCCGGCGACAAAGGTTCGTCCATGATACTACAAAAGAATTACTTATATTAGTAACCATCATACATATTTTTAATCATATGTAAAAATTATACTCATCACATACTAGGATGGTTTCATGGTATTGCATTAAATGCATAAAGAAATTAAATTTTTCGCGAGATGAGAATATTGAATTATATATCTATATATTTATATATATATAACCATACATCATAGAACGGATGTCGTATATATACTTATATAATCATTACTTATATCAAGTGTATCCCACTTGTTACGCACATAATATGCAATCAAATATACCACATAAAGCTTCTAAGGATCAGGAACAACACGCGTGTAGATATCGGACAACGGTGAAAGACTCGTGAAATCTTTTCGAAAACAGTTGTAGTCCAAGTTTCGTTAAACGACTTAGTTCACTACAACTCGTGCTCTGGTAAGACTCTGTAACACCCCCAAACTACGATACGCGTCGGAATACAACATTTGGGGTGCTACTTCATAATACGTGCTTACGAGTCCCAGTAAACGTTCAAAGATACGTTATAAAACACAATTTCATTCATTAGAAAGATCAGAGTTACATAGGTCCCAATACCAACGTAAAAATTTATTTCAAAAAGTCATAACACGATTTGGTTTCCAAAACATTTTTTTTTAATTTATGACACTGCTTCACCAAGACACCATCCTTGATATCCGCGTTCCATCCCGTCCAGCCATCGACAACATTTAACCTGAGATACATGCTTAAAAACTTCAACAAAACGTTGAGTGAATTCATAGAGTTTGCAAATACCAGTTAGAACGCATATTTGGCTCAACAAAACATATAACATTGCTCGTAAGACAAGTTATATATAAATAATGAATTCCAACTAATGAGCCCGTGTACCGAAACTTAACACATTCATCCCGTAGGACGAAATAATGACCGGGAAGTATGCCACTTCCCCTAATACTAACCACAAAATGTCCATTCAGGGTGCTCACCTACGGATTCAAACCCTGGACAGGGCTGTCAAACCCAATAGATCTATTTAATGCATTAGCGTTCACTTGCAACTAGGCAACTAACGGTCACACAGTAAAAGGCATATACTCAATAGTCAATGGAATCATATTTAGTATCAAAACATATTGCGTTCTCATTTTCATAAAACAGTAAGTATCCCCCTCGCGGGTTTAAAAACATATAAAACATTCAAAAGCGAGGCTATGAACTCACCTTGATCGAAGCCGAATATTAAATAACCGATACAATCACGAACTACTCGACGACGAGCTCAACAACGACCTATAATTTATGTCGTTCAATTATTACATCATAAGATACGATCGGATAGTGCGCGCATTGCAACTATCAAAATAATTTACATATACATACACATGTGATGAGAAATCCACTTGCACGTCCTAAATCTTAAACTCCACTTAATTGAGCTACGATCATTCTTTTATTTATATTATATATCGCTTAATCGAAAACTTTCTATTTTAGGAATCTTTCTATTTTTAGAAAGTTACTATTTTCGGAAAGTTACCATTTATAGTAAGTCCCGTCTTCTAATTATATTTATAATAGTATTTAGTTATCTCATCAAACCTTCGACATTCAATTTGATTATTATTTACTCATACCGAGATTATACTCGAATATTCAAAAAGTTACTATATTTAGAATCTACGTTGTTCATAACAATTGTTAAGTTTAAAATATCTTACTCTTAGTAATAATAACGTTTAATTTCTTTTATAACATCCGACAAGTTTAGTATTAACCCGTTGACTTTCAAAAGTCAACGTTAGACTTTGACTTTTTTTATACATATTTATAACTAAATCTGACCCGCTCCAAACGACCCATTATATCACATTTTCACGACTGGGACTCAAAAGAGATTTTATGTAAAACGACATTCCGGACAACCTTTTAGCTTTAGCCGAGACCCGAAACTCGACAAAAAATGACCAAAATGCCCCTGCAAGTTTCTGCAGGAACTAAGACATTTTTAATTAAATCGCAGATTTTGACCTTGGGTTTTGACTCGTTATTACTCGATTTTAAAACTAGCGAGCCTCGCGACAAACTAAAACATCATTCCGAGCAACTTTCATGTTTCGCCGGAAGGCCGAAACGGACTCGAAAGTGCTCAAAACGAGCGTTTATTTTCCTGACAGCAACTAAAATTTTCCACAAATGCTGAAATTTTACACTTAAAATATATATCTCGTTTTAGCTCTAGTTTCTTCGTTATTAGGAGTTAGAGCTCCATTTTATGTCAAAATGATCGCCTAAGAAAACTTTATCATTTTTTCCAATCCAAAATCAGATTTCATAAAATCTCGACCCTCGTTTTCCGTGCCAAAGTTTCTGCACAAAATATACCTATTTCCTAACGCGCCAAAACTCATTTTTGACCCAAAAACCCACTCACGGCGCATCTAAAATGGCCTATATCTTATATTTAACTCGCTCAATCACTTTATAGCATCAACTAACTAAACGGCGCAAGATCTTATCGATTTCATCACATGCAATGACTAATATCATTCAATAAACAAAAATGAACAAAACAAAAATAAAGAAAGTACTTACAATGCTATAACAAGCAAGGTCGGACTCGATAAATGGTCACACTTGTCCCTTTGTTCCTTTTGTCGTGACTTCGAACCCAAAACCCAAACCGAAACCGAACCAAATCAAACCCAAATCAATCTAAACTAAACTTAATTATTATTCCAACAATGACACACACTTTGTGTGTGTCTTCTCTTTCGTTCGAACCTCAAACCGAACCCAAAGACCCTCTATTTTTCAATTCAAATCTCCCACATTCTTCTTGTAATATTTCCCACTAAATCTTACTATTTTTACTTGAACCAAAACAACCTTATTTTTAATAAATCCAAAACTTATTTAAACCTTATTGCATGTCACGTTTTCTTTCTTGGATGATTATAAATAAGCTTTCTAAACAATATGAAGTGACTAGAAAAATCAAAACACCAAAGGTGTGTTTGTTTGTGGCTCGTTCGAACACAAGAAGAAGAAGGGAGGAAGAAAACAAGCTAAAACTTGATTCTTGGTTAATCCAAACTACTTTTGAGTGATGTTTGTATAGGTGTAAGTGATCAAAACTTGAAAAATGAATTTGTATGAGTGTTTGTATGTGTGGCCGGTTAGAGAGAACAAAAGGAAGAAGGAAAACCAAATGTTTAGACTAAGTGTTTATCATTTGTGTGTGTGTAAGACTTATAATCTTGGAAGTCACAAGTAATACATAATCATTGTCTTGAAATTTAAAATGGATTGAGTGTGGGAAGAGCCCATAGCCGGCGGCTAGTGGCTAGGAGGAAGAGAAGGCATGCAAAAATTTTATAAATTTTATTTACTTGTATTTCATTTGTAAACCATTTTAATTAAAATGTAAACTTGTGCACCATTACATAAAAACGTAAATGTTATACGCGAGTTCGGCCGAAGTCAAGGAACAAAGACGACAAGGTAGCAAAAGAAAATTTTATAATCACAAAAATAATAACGAGACACGTCGTAAACTTTTACGATGCTTAAAACGATTAACGAACGCGCGGTCAAACGGTGACTCGCGAAACGTCAAAAATAAAAATTTCAAATTTCCGTTCGTAATAAAATACGAAAATAATTATTTACGACAAATAAAAATTTAAATGTCGAAGTTCGTTCACACGAATTTATAAAATAATAATCACAACATCGAATTCGCGATCGTCATACATGTCGTGAAACTCAGGTTGTTACAGAGACCGACACTCTTCTTTCTCAAATTGATGATTCTTTTCCTGAATATGAAACATTTTGCTTTAATATCGAAGAGAAGAGTAGTGACAGTATCACTACTCATTCTAATTATTCTCTTCCGGATTATGATGCATTCTATTTTGATGACGATCATATTGAAGAGAAGAGTAGTGGCAGTACCACTACTCATTCTGATTTTTCTCTTCCTGAATATGATTCGTTTATCTTTGATCTTTTGATTGATCCGTTTCCTCCTGCCGATAGGAGTGTTTCTCATCATGAGGAGTTCGCCGATGAACTCGCTCACATCATATCTCCACCGGAGTATGACTGTTTTTATTTTGATCTTGAGATCGTTCCAGGAGATTTTTCTAGAGTGTTGAAGGAAAATATATCTAGAACATCAACTAAGGATTTTATAATTCATGAGCTTAATGATTTTTCTCTCCTATTATCCGATTGTGACTCCCCTCTTTCTAAGGAATTTTCCGAGATTGACCTTCTAGTCTCATTTCCCTCTGGAAATGAAGACATAATTTTTGATCCCGGAATATTCATTATCAAAGGAGTCCAATCTAAGAGATTTCATATTTTGCCACTGGACGATTTTCCTATTATCTCATTCGTCAGTGATTCTCTTCTCTTGATTGATCCTTCTGAGATCGACACTTTTCTTTCATTTCCCTCCGAAAATAAAGACAAAGTTTTCGATCTCGGGATCCTCCTAAACAATAGAATTTTCTCTTTCACGAGAAAATCTTCACATCTTCTGATTAATAATTTTATGATCGATAACTGTCATATTTTGAGTGAAATTTCTTTGAAGAGCGTATGTTCCATCAGTTTTCACCGCAAGGACAAAGAAATTCAGGGAGAGTCAAGCTAGAGACTCGCACAAAAACAATCGCTTCTCGAGAGGCAACCCGTGTCTTTTCTTCTTTCTATTTTCTTAATAAATAAGTGAGTGAATATATTGCCCCAGTGTAGGAGTGTGCTTCTTTCTATGGTTTGTGGTACCATTTTTGCTTGCAGGATTCCCTAAAATCGTGAAGACCTGTGCTTGTTTTCAATCCTCTAATCACCCGGTCTTTGATCTTCTGATTATTTTGGAATCCTCAATCCTGATCATGTATACTTATTGTGTTTCCCCTTTCACACTTGGAATTTTTTGCATTTGCCTTTTTCATTCCTAAGTGTGGGGCTAAAACCTGATATTTTTGAACATTGAGGCCAATGTTCGATTCTAAGTGTGTGTGGGATTTCCGCCGAAATATGATCTTACATGTGTCTGTCTGTGTCCCACGCAACCCCGTTTTAATTAATTTTTTGTCTTATTGTAAGCTAAAAAATCTCTTAGTTATTGTTAGAAATGTGAATAAGTAGGCCCGTAGAACTTAGGATATTTTGACTTGACCGAGTTTTGCACTCTAGCTTTCCCCTTAGCTTTCGAGACTAAACATTAAATATAAGTTAGATGCTAAGCGTGGAGTAGTTGGATCTCTTTAGAGCTCATAGAGGTTAATTGTGGCTTTTTGCTCCCACCAGCTTAATAAACGTTATATAATTGTTAAATAAATAAAGTTACTTTCGTTTTTACGATTCTTAGTTTAAATCCCTTCGTAGAGATTCCTTCTGGTAAAAGTAAGGTACACATCGAGGTTCTGTTTGTGTTGTGGGGAAATAGGCTACCGAGTCTTGTCGGTTAGGACGCCCGATGTCTCGGTAGTTAAAAGACCACAGGACTTGAAATTTGGCTATAAAAATAATAATAATGTAATAAACTGAAGCCAAAATAAGACCATTGCTTCTTGTCGGTTAGGACGCCCGATGTTGCAGTCGTTTAAAGGGTGGAGGTAATAATAATAAGGGAAAATGTCGTAGAATACCAACGTACTTTCTGAAATTTACCACAATGAACCATTTACTTTTTTATTACCGATATCACCAACGTACTTTTAATTTTTTTTTCAACATGAACCAAACGTTTGTACCGTTAGTTATTATGTGGCAACGTTAGTCCATTTAGCCAACGATCGTTTGCATCGTTAGTTTTTTATACTAACGACCGTTTTCTCTTTAATTTTTAATTTTTTTATAAAAAATTGTTTTTTACGTTATTTTTCTTAAAAAAAATTAATTTTTTTAGAAAATTTTTTTAATTTTTTTCGTACGTTTTAAAATCTTAATTTGTTTTAAACAATTTTAAATTTTTTTCGTACTTTTTAACTTTTTTTTTTTAAAAATTTACGTTATTATTCATAAAAAAATTCGTACTTTTTAAAATCTTAATTTTTTTTTAAAATTTCATACTTAAATTTTTTTTAATTTACAAAGTACGAAAAAAAAATTGAACTTTTTTTAAAACATTAAGATTTTAAAAAGTACGAAAAAAAATTAAGAATTTTGTAAATATTTTTAAAATTTTTTTACGAATAATAACGTAAAAAAATATATTTTTTTAAAATTTAAAAAGTACGAAAAAAATTTAAAATTGTTTTTAAAAAATTAAGATTTTAAAACGTACGAAAAAAATTATAAAAATTTTCTAAAAAAATTAAATTTTTTTTACGAAAAATAACGTAAAAAACAATTTTTTATAAAAAAATTAAAAAATAAAGAGAAAACGGTCGTTAGTATAAAAGACTAACGATGCAAACGATCGTTGGCTAAATGGACTAACGTTGCCACATAATAACTAACGGTACAAACGTTTGGTTCATGTTGAAAAAAAATTGAAAGTACGTTGGTGATATCGGTAATAAAAAAGTAAATGGCTCATTGTGGTAAATTTCAAAAAGTACGTTGGTATTCTACGACATTTACCCTAATAATAAGAAGAAGAACTATGGGCTGATAAAAGTTTACTGTCTCTGGTCGGTTCGCTCTCGATGTGGCAGTCTTCAAAAGAAGGCCCATAGTAATAATAATAATCCGAGACTGATAAAAGTTTACTGGCTCTGTCGGTTAGGAAGCCCGATGTGTCAGTCTTCAAAAAGGTCGAGGAAATTACCAAGGTCGAAATAAGACTACTGGCTCTGTCGATTAGGACGCCCGATGTGTCAATTGTTTAAAGGACCGAGGGATAATAATGTTGCATTAATAATAATAATAAAGCCAAATTTTGACTCCGGGGTTATCTAAATAAAGCATCCGTCTTTGGACTCGTAGTTGAGTTGTTTCGGATGAAATAAAAAGGATAACCCTTAAATCATGCGAAATTAGAACTTTAATGTGGACCTTATTCTCACCATATCGTCTCTTTAGGAAAGGATTTCAAACTAATTATGGTCTAAACCGGTTTACTTTATATTAATAAGGACATAATTTATTTGTCAACAATAATAATAATAATAAAATCCTTAGAGGATTTAAGAATAAGGGAGCGAAAAGTAGCTATGCGTACACAATTAGCATTTATGAGTAGCTATGCGTACACAATTAGCATTTTGTTTTAAGCTTAAAGAACGGGAGTTCGTCATCCTCGACTTTTCAAAAACACACATGCTTATAACCCCGGATAACACTATAAATCGGACTAAAAATACTGAAATATGCTTAATTATATTGCAAATATGTTTGTTTGGTATTTTTATGTCTTGCAGGTACTAAGGATTGAAAACGGAAATTATCAGGCTCGATTTGATCAAGTTCAATTATTATTCAAATCCAAGACGAAGTCATAAATATTCTTCGAGCATGCCATTGGAAAGAGCGCGAAATTACGAGTCCGACGGTGCCCTCGTTGCTTATTGGGCAAGCTCGTAACCCATTTTATGGGTCGGGCCAGCGAAATATATATCAAGGCCCAAAATCAATTCTAAAAATAAAAGTATAACTTGGAGTATGACGTCATCCCACGCCAACAACACGTGCCCAATAAATAATTCCTAATACCTCACGTGACTGCGCATTCAAATGGATGGGCCAGTAACAATCAGACACATGGCAGGGGTTATTTTTACTTCTTTTGAATTGCTGCTAAATAATCCAAGGGACAGAAATCTAGCTTACAAATGAAGCAAAAAGTAGAGGATACGTGGCCTCCAAACAACGGCGGATCCATCTGATATTTTTTCATGATCCGAGGGATACTCTTTCCAATCCAATGATTGCTTAATCAATGCTCTAATGATCGGGAAGAATTTATGAAAACACCCCTTGCACTCCTATAAATGCAACCCGCTCCCTCACACTTTGGATGATTAGTTTTAGTTTAGAAATATTTTCATAGTGTAGTTTTCAGCTTATTTTTAGTATTAGATTAGCTTATTTTGTATTATGAGCTTATTGTAAATGCTTATTTCGTCAGCTTGTTAATTTTTTGTATCAAGAATGGTTAAAGCTTATTGGAGATTGTGATTAGCTTATTGATGTGGCTTATTCATTTGTTTTTTCTACATCTCACGTGTGCTTATCAAATAAGCTACTCTCGTAAGCCTATTATCTCAGCTTATTCATCTCAAAACTCCTTAAAAGCTTTCAGATCTGATCCTATAAGCTCTTTAAAACTTATTCGATTTCGTCTTATATGTTTTTAAGGATTTTCGTTTGTAATAAGGTAGAATAAGTTTGTATCTAGCTTATTTTCGTGTTTAAGCTAATTTAGTTTTCTTATAAGCTCTTTTAATCAGATTTGATAAATTCCTAATCAGCTTATTCTTCTTTATTTGAGCTTTTATTGCTTAGAGAGATATTTGTTAGCTTATTTGCTTATTTGAGTTGTGATCTAAGTTGTTTAAGTGCTTTTAGCTTATTTAGAGTTCTAGATTATGATTTCGTAGCTTTTTAGTTCTTAAATCGTTTTGAATTTTGGCTTATTAAGTGGTTATAGCTTTAGATCTCGTATTGCTCAATTAGATCTAGTTTTATCATAGTGATTAATTCCTTTCTCGTGCTTATTTCGTTAGCTTTTTAAGTTGTGACTCATGTTTATTATGTAGATCTCGTTGCTTATTTGATTTATGGTGTTAGATTGTTTATTAGTCTCAATAATTGCTTATTTCAATTTGCTGGCTTAAATTCCTAGTGCTTATTCGGTTTTAGTTTTTTTAGATTTCGTTAGGATTTGTTGTCTTAATTGCTTATTAGTTGCTTATCTCATATTGCTTATTTGATTTTAGGTTCAGATTATAGTATCTTATTTCGTTAAATAGTGCTTATCTAGAATTGGCTTATAATTGCTTAATTTGTGAACTTGTCCTAATATTCTCGTCTAGGCCTGTGTTTACTTGTATCTTGGGTTGCGTTTGGTTTCTCCTGGGCTTGTGAATATGTCTACCGGCCCACGTTTGAGTTTTAATTAAGTGCTTTTGGGCCTGCGATTGGAATTGAATGTTGGGTTGCGTTTAATTTGCATTGATTGAGATATAAATTGTTGTATTATAACAGTTTTGTTGGATTTGTGTTTTTGGTACCAGTCAACTCATAAGGCGTGGAGCTTATGGGTTTAATAAGCTAGATAGAATTTGATTATTTTCTTTAGCATATTAAATCGGGTGGTTATCGTTTATTTGCGGCTCTTCAATTCGGTTCCATTTTCTATCCTATTTCAATTCACTAGTGTAGCTTAGTATAAAATGTTTAGAATTGCTAATTTGATCATTATGCTTAGTGAGTAGTTTACTTTTATGCTTGTTAAGTAAATTTGTGTTTAGTGAATTAAGTATGGAATTTAATAAGTGATTAATAATTTGCAAAAATTATTTAGGTTAGTGTTTTATTTAGTCGAACGGGCAAAAGCTGTAAGATTAAGTAGGCATTAAACTAATAATTAATTTCCTGATAAAAAGTCATTTTCTATATTAAGCCAACGTTTTGAGAAAATGATTATTTTGACAGATATTAATTCATCATTATGATCTAAAACTTCACACTTAAGAATCTATTCACTTTTACTTGACAAACATATTTTTATTTATATATTTTCATCTTATTAGCCTGCTTGTTAATTAGTATAATTTAGTTTAGCATTATTCTTTATTTAGTTTTAAATCAAAAATTAAAATTAAAAGATAATCAATCATTTAATTTTTAAACATTAACGTAAATCTCTATTCAATTCTCGTTGGGATTTCGACACTCGGAAGATTGATCATTGTTTGTCCTCAAGCAATTTTTATATCTAACGACTCGTTTATGACGAATCAGTCTATTTTATAGCATAATTTATCAAATGTAATTAACCCATTTTGTATAATTATTGCAAAGAATTATTACTTAATCGTTCACATTTAAGAATTGCAATAATTATGGAGTACATGGTGAAGTTATGCTAAAAGGCACACATTTTGGAGCTTAAATGGAGAATTCGAGAAAGTCTACTGATCTGATAGCCATTACGCCGTATTATTCTAGACCTATACGACGTATCCAAGACTTTGACGAATCAAAAGACCATTGCCTGACTTTGAAGAATACATCGTATCCACATCAACGATACGCCGTATATAATACTTTGGTCAACGAAGAAGAATCAACTGGTTTTACTTCAATACGCCGTATCCATCAAGAAGATACGGCGTATCCGTGCCTACACTTCACAAATAACCATGAAGGATTGGAGACCCAATACGCCGTATCCAGGAGACATCAATACGCCGTATTCACAATATAGTAATAAAATATTCTGGAAGATATCAAACGTGGTCCTTACTCCAAGAAAGCCCAATACGACATATCCCACATCGCCCGATACGGCGTATCGAACTGACTACTAGACTCTATAAATAGACGACCCTAAACTCAGTTTTAGGTATGCAAGTGAATCCCTAAACCACCAAGTCGACCAAGAGACGAATAAAGGAGCCTAGAAGGTCAGAAAAGAGCCTCAAGATCATAGGAAAACTCTTGTAATCTTCGCGCAACCAAATACGCATTCAATTAAGGTTTCTTTATTTTAATCGTTCATATATCAAACCGTGTGTATTTTAACAATGATTATCGGCTTATACCTTTAGGTACCAACCATGTTTATGAAGATATAATGTTTGGTTTGTTTATCTTGATTGCTTAATTTATCGTTGATTGTTGTTGATGTTTATCAATTTATATCCATTTATATAACACCCCCATTTTGATAAATATAGCAGCAGAAGCTAATCTGGGATATTACTTCATAGTACAACAGTCATAATCATAAGAACGACTCGTACAGAGACGTTCTTGGAAAATTTAGTTATCATTCATTTATTCATCAGAGTTTTACAAAAAGAGAGGTCCCAACATCTAGAAACATAAAGTTTGAATGATAACAGTTTAGCCATCTTCAAGTCCGTGCCACTCCGTGCCATGAGTTGCTCAATTACCTGAGATAAACATGCTAAAAAAATCAACACAATGGTTGAGTGAAAATTCATAGGTTTATGGTAAACAATTTGAATACAAGTCATCATAAATAGTGGGTTACGTTGTTATACACCCATAAGTGTAATAATTGCAATGAGTACAATTATTATAGAAAATAGTATTATTGCCCTAAGCTCATGACACCGAGGCCTTGAGAAAATCAATAATCACAAGTAGTTGCCCCAACGGGTGCCTTTGCCAAACACCCGCATAGTGATTCAAATGAAGTGCGTTTGGTTACCCTATGAATGGGTACACCAAAGGGGAAGCTCAGTCTCAAATAGATCTATTCACAGCATTCGCGCTTACTCCAAAAAGTAATTAACGGTTCATGATAGTGGGGTCTTAATGGCAAAAGTAGGGACTTAGGCAATAATGCATTAGGATAGCTTACAGTTGGAAAAACACTTGTATTCATGGTTTATAGCATGTATCCCCCTCGCGAGTTTATGAAACATTAGAAGTTTTAAAAGCGAGGCTATGAACTCACCTTAACAAAGAAATCTGATTGATGGCAAAAGTATATCAAGTGAAAGTAACGACCTTGTCACGCAACATGGGGTAATATGTCAAGTCTTAGTTTGATTGTTTAGGTTTTAAAACTTTACAGAGTTTAACATACATATTTGATTTATTAATTTATGGAAATATTGTATCACTGTTCGGGCTATCATAATCCATAGGCCATGTAGTATCGTTTGAGGAGCCAGGGCACTTAAATCGTAAACCCAGCAAACTCGTCAAAACAAATACCCAAATGGAACCCCACATGAAATTCATTAGTAACGTGATATGATAAGATTTTAAGTTTCTTCAAAAGCTAGTCGATGATAAATTACGTTAAATATATAACGTAATTGATTTATAATGCGTCGATCGATGATTAATAACGACAAATGTGTCGGGTTTTAATAAAATCGAGTCTTATAATATTAATATATATTATTATAATTTATATAAAAGTATTATATTTTATATTTTTAAGTTTGCAAAAATGGCAATATATACCCTTGATTTATAAACTTTTACAAATTTAGTCCTTTATATATAAAGTATATATAATTTAAACCTTTAACTTTAGAACTTGGCAAAACAGCACTCATAGTTATAACTTTGGAATAATGACATTTTCAGCCCCTCTAGTTATAAATTTCAGAAAGTTACGATATATACCCCTATGCATGGAAAATGTATCGTTTTTAGTCCAAAATCTATAATATTGATAATTTTGATTAAGAAATCAATTTTACAGGTTATAGATTATTAGAATAATCAAAAATAAGATGTTCTAACGTAACAAAAGTTTAAAAAAGGATTCGTTAGCTAAAAAATCAAAACGGGTCATTTTTAGGGTTTTAACAAAAAACGCATGGGTTTGAGGATTCAAGGCTTGAACAAAGGATTTACATATGATATAACCAAGCTAATAAGAGTTCTAAAACAGACCATGAGCTTAAAGAACAAGATTTTGAGCTTACTTGAGCTTAAATGGGTCGAAAAGAGGGTTTTGGGTTCGTACGCCTAAAAAACGCCTTCAATGGCTTCTTTCTCTTGATTTTTGGCTTCAATTCTGATCTTAGGGACTTCACTTAATCTTCCTTAGCTTTGTTTAGAACTCCATTGTTGTATATGATGAATTTTGAGGTGTGTTTGAATAGGGTGGGAGTTTCGGCTATATATAGGGTCGAATGACCCTTGGTGACCAAGTAACTTAGTGTGGTGTTTAAGTGTTGTAAGGAGATGACTAAGGGCTGCTAGTATGATGAGTATTGAGATCTAGGAGTGTAGATTTGAATGGTGGAAGGGTATGGAGGAGGTTCGACTAATATGGGATGACAAGGAGGTGATAAGAAGACTTGGTGGCCAAGGGAGGTGATGGAGGTGCTTGTATGCTTGCTTGGTGACATGGTGATGAGGTCATGGTGGTGGTAGGATACTAGCTTGAGGTGCTTGAGGTGTTTGATTGATTAAAAATGTGTTAAAATGAAAATAAGGGTGCGTCGGGTTGGTTTTGGTTTCGGGTTAGGGTTTTTGGTTTTAACTCGAGTTAGGGTTAGGGTTTAGGATAGCTTAAGGTTTAGGATTCAGGTTTAGGATTTAAGATTAGGGTTTTAGGATGACTTAGGGTTTAGGAGTCATGCATTAAGTGTTTGTACCTTGTGCTAAAGTGGTGGTAAGAAATTAAAATGAATTTGGAGGGAAAATGAGTTAGTTTGAATTTGTGCTTCATGGATTTGTACATTGAGCTTAAATGAGTTATACATTGACTTGGAGGGAAATTATATTTCAAACTATGTGCATTGTACACTTGTACACATGCTTGAAGGCTTGCACATTTATTTTATATGTATACATTACATATAATTAGGGTTTTGATATAAACGTTTAACGTTTAATGTTTGTTTTGAAATAACATTTTGAAAAGTACGTTAAATGGATAACGTATTTGATAAAAATGATGTTAGAATATTGACTTGACATATTAGGATGTTTACTTGACATAAACGTAGATATAGATGGCATTGGTAGGTTGCGTGAGCTCGTTTACTTTAGTTATGTAAACTACGTTACATAATGGAATAAAGCGAAAAATTTCCCTGTAAAACAAAGGTGGTATATATATAATAGATGGATATTACAGTGCATCTAATTTAATAGATGGATAACTACATTGATGAAAATTACGGGTTGTTATAGTCTCCCTCCCTTAAAATAAATCTCGTCCCGAGATTTAGTTGGATGCCGGAGTGATGTTTGAAAACAGATGTGGATACTTGGCACGAATTTGATCTTCACGTTCCTACGTAAATTCTGGTCCTCTTTTAGAGTTCCATCGAAATACGACTTTGTCTCAGTTGTTTGACTTCTCGATCCATAATCTCCACTGGTTCTTCCACAAAGTTGAGTTTGTCATCAAGCCGAAGCTCTTTCATTGGAATGACAAGGGATTCGTCAGATAAGCATTTCTTTAGATTAGAAACGTGGAAAGTATTGTGGACATTTCTGAGTTCTTCAGGAAGTTCAAGTTTATACGCCACTGGACTGATTCTTTTAAGAATCTTAAATGGTCCAATGTACCGGGGATTAAGCTTTCCTTATTTTCCGAATCGGATGACACCTTTACGAGGTGACACTTTTAATATAACACGATCTCCAACTTGAAATTCTAAAGGCTTCCATCTTATATTGGTATAACTTCTTTGCCGATCTCTTGCAGCTTGCAAGCGTTGTCGAATTTGCACTATTTTCTCGATGGTTTCATAGATTATTTCTGGTCCCGTAAGTTAAACATATCCAACTTTGGCCAAGCAAACAGGTGATCTGCACTTTCGACCATAAAGTGCCTCAAATGGTGTTGCCTTAATACTGGCATGGTAATTATTATTGTAAGAAAATTATACTAATGGTAAGTGTTTTTCCCATCCTTTTCCAAAATCTATAATACATGCTCAAAGCATGTCTTCGAGTGTTTGGATGGTTCTTTCACTTTGTCTATCGGTTTTGGGATGATATGTCGTACTCATGTCTAGTTGAGTACCCAAAGCATTATGTAATGATTGCCAGAATCTGGATGTGAAATGATTGTCACGATTCGAGATGATGGATATTGGTACTCCATGTCGGGAGTCTATTTCTTTGATGTACAACCTCGTAAGGGTTTCCATAATATCCGTTGCTCTGGTAGGGATGAAATGTGCTGATTTGGTAAGACGGTCGACAATGACCCATATTGTGTCATGTTCGCTTGATGTTTTAGGAAGTTTTATGATGAAATCCATTGTTATTCTCTCCCACTTCCACATAGGAATCTCTGGTTGTACCAGTAAGCCGGATGGCTTTTGACATTCTGCTTTAACTCTAGAGCATGTTAAACACTTGCCAACATACTCAGCGATGATTGCCTTCATGTTAGGCCACCAATAGAGTTTCTTTAGATCCTGATACATTTTGTCAGAACCTGGGTGAATGGAATACTTTGATTTATAGGACTCATGCATGATTAAGTCTCTCAGATTACCAAAAAGTGGTAACCAGCTTTGGTTTTTAATACAACGAGTTCCATCAGGACGTATTTCAAATGCTTTGTCCATTCCTCGTAAGTTCTCAGCTTTGAGGTTTTCTTCTTTGAGTGCTTCAGTTTGAGCTTTGAGAATTTGTGATGGTAATTTTGGATGAATGGTCATAACTAATGATCTAACTCGGAGTGGTTTGATTCGTTCCTTCCGGCTTAAGGCATCTGCTACAACATTTGCCTTTCCAGGATGGTAGCAAATTTCACAATCGTAATCTGCAAGCAATTCTAACCAACGGCGTTGTCTCATGTTTAATTCTTTCTGATCAAGGATATGCTGAAGAATTTTATGATCAGTGAACACAGTACATTTGGTGCCATACAGATAGTGTCTCTAAATTTTAAGAGTGAACACTACTGCTCCTAATTTGAGATCATAAGTGGTATAGTTTTCTTTATTAGGCTTAAGTTGTCGAGATGCATATGCAATAACCTTCTCTCTTTGCATTAACATCGCTCCCAGGCCTTAATGGGATGCATCACAGTAAACAACAAAATCGTCATTTCCTTCTGGTAATGCTAAGATTGGAGTTTCACATAGCTTCTGTTTTAGCAGTTGGAAGGCTGACTCTTGGTCTTTTCCCCATATATACTTCTTGTTTTTCTGGGTTAATTCAGTCAAAGACCTTGTAATCTTCGAGAAATCTTTGATAAATCTCCGATAATAGCCGGCAAGTCCTAAGAATTATTGTATTTCTGTGGGTGTAGTAGGAGACATCAAATTCTTAACTAATTCAATCTTGGGGGGGTCAACATGAAGTCCTTGACTATTAATTAAGTGCCTAAGAAATTGCACGATACTGATCCAGAAATCACATTTGGAGAACTTGGCATATAATTTATCCTTTTTATTAATTCCAAGATTATTCTCAGATGATTTGCGTGCTCTTCTTTGTTACGAGAGTAGATGAGAATATCATCAATGAACACTATCACAAATTTATCTAAGTATGGTTTACATACACGATTCATGAGATCCATGAATACAGCAGGCGCGTTAGTTAAACCAAATGGCATCACTTGAAATTTATAGTGTCAGTACCTCGTTCTGAAAGCGGTTTTGGGAATATCTTTACCCCTAACTCTCCGTTGACGATAACCTGATCTTAAGTCAATCTTCGAGTATACACCCGAACCTTGAAGTTGGTCAAATAAGTCATTGATTCGTCAGATAGTACACACTTATATAGCAACCCTAATGCAGATTCTAACCGAATGCCCTTGACCAAGGCAAAAGGTCAAATTCCACAAAAGGATAAAATACACAAGAAAGAATCAATTATAAAAAGATTCCGGAAGAGATATTCCCGGGTCGTATGTCCCAACGAGGCTGCAATTGAAAGTAATCCTGGTTTGATGAGAAATTGAATGATGGAGAATATATGATGGAAACACTGATATAATTACAACTAAAATTAATTAAATAAAACCTAATTTAATCTACGGGAAACAAGTATAGGAAATGGGGATCTTAAAAACTACGGGAAACAAAATTAGTTATAGGGAAATCCTAAAATTAAATCTATACTAAAATACGGGGAACAGAATCAGGTATCGGGAAACCTAAATACTAAAAATTAAGAAAATAAATGCTAAATTAAATTAAAAATCAAAATTAAATTCTAATTAACTTAATTTGAAAAATAAAGAAAACTAGAACTAAAACGGAGGTCGTTTGAATGTAAAACGAAAAGAAACGGTAAAACGCACCCGGTAAAACGGGTCTAAGACTGAAATTTAAGAAAAATTAAGCCTATACTAAATTTTATATTTTTCCTAGACACTAAATGACAAAAGAAAATTTTATAAAAAAGAAAAATATTTTTTTATTAATTTTTGGATTTTTTATGAATTTTTAAAGATTAATAACTAATTAAAACTAAGAAAATAGAAAAAGACAAAATTACACAATTGGTCCCTGAGGTGGACCCCGATATGCAAGGTGGGTCCAAAGTGCTTATTATCAAAAAGCCAAAGAAGCAAAGTTGTAGAAGGGCTTATGGGGAGTCTTTTTTGTAAAAGCACTAAGTGCTGAATCTCAAAGAATAAGCCAGAAATGTAAGGTTTTGCTGCTGCAGTGGCTTATTAAGCTTATGGCTTATTTATCTTTCTCTTTTTAGGATTTAAGCTACAAAATAAGCTAGAAAACTATGGGAATAAATCAATAGGCTAAGGGTGTCCTAAATATGAGCTAAGGTTACTAAATAAGCCCTAAGTTAAGCTGAAATTATAATAAGCTATTCTAACAGTTTATAAAAAAAAACAAAAAAAATGGACTTTAAAGCTTATATTAAGCTGCCTTAATAAGCTATCTAAGGGATTTAAGCTGCTAAACCTAAAAGACCTACCTATAAGTTATATTAAAAAGCCATAAAAACCTAATGCTTAAAATGAAATAAGCTAGAAATAAGGGGGTCACTTATGGTGCTCAGCACCAGGGGAAGGCACACAGTGGCTTAAGGGGCTTTTTGGGCTTATGCAAATAAGCTCTCAAGGGCTTTTCACCTAAAGTAAACCCAAAACAGATTAAAAGGGCATGTAAATGAACTTATATTCAAAATTTAAGCTAATAAGGTGGACTAAAACCTGCTGAATATGGGGCTTGAAAATGGGGGTTTTCAAAGATCATGCATACAAACCTTTTGACTCATACTTGGTCAAACCAAAAGGGACAGAACAAGGGGTGGGGTAAATGGCTAGAAATACTCAAATAAGCACAACAAAGTGTGCTTAAGCTGTCTACACAGCTTGAGCACTTAAGATTAATTTGGCTTATTCCAAATTTTGACAGAACATAAAAAACACTTAAAAATTTATTTTCAAACTAAAAGTGGTAATTAAAGTAGCTTAATAAACCCTACACACTCAGCCAAAGTTGGCTGAGTGCACTTGACCCATGCCAATTCCCATTTGACCCATTTTGGGACTAAACCAAACACCCCCTTATTTATATAAAAATCGATTTTTTAACTGATTTTTGGTGAAATAAAGCTAAGAAAAGTGTTCACAAGTGGGGTTTAATCTCTTTAAAACATTCTTACACAAGTTTAAACAGGATTAAACAACTTAATTTATATTTCAAATTTTGACAAATGCAATAACAAGAGAACTCTTAATAATTTATTAAACTTCCAAGAATTACAACTTAAAACGTTTTAAACAAACTAAATACAATAACTTTAAAGCAAACTTTAATTAAATTTAAACTAAGAAAGTAAAAACAGGGATTCTTGGTTCGGCTTGCTCTCTTCTCTTTTATAGAGGTCCTTTGCCTTCTCTTTGCCTTGGGTTGTGTTAGCTGTGAGTGTACAATACCTTCAAAGCGATCCTAGCCCTCTATTTGCTTCTCTTCATCTCAACCATTGAAGGGGGTGCGGGTTTTTGTGAAATGTCAATAGGGAAGGGTTATAGGGGTGATGGGGAGGTGGGAATTGGTGAGGGTGAGCTGGGAAGGTACTTGGGAGGTGGTTTGGAAGTGAAAACGTGGGGGAGAGGTGGTATGGTTTTGGCGGTAACGGGTTGAGTACAGTTTTATGGTTGCAGGTTTAAAAGGAAACTTTGGGGAAGAGGCAATAATGGTCCCTTATCTTTCATTCTCTTTTCATTTTCTTTCTAGCCCCACAAAACAGTTATAAGCTAGTTTGGAAAGTGGCAGGTATGGTCCCTGTGGTTTATAACAAAAGAATAAAAGAGAGGTTCATGAAATTGCAAAAATGGTCCCTGCGTTTTATAACTAAAAGGGTTAAAAAGGAGTTTTGAAAAGTTGCAATTTCAGCCCTTGTGTTTTATTTTTGCCTCTTTTTCTTTATAAAACAAGTTTCAAACTTTGGCACATTTGGCCCTTTTCTTTATTTTTTTCATTTTTAATTATAAAACAAGGTTTTAAAATTTACATTTTTGGTCCTTGAGTTTTATAAAAAAGGGTATTGGGCTTGGGTTTTGTGTTTGGGCTTGTATTGGGCCCACTGGGTTTGGGTTTGGGCCCAATAAGGTGTGTGGGCTTGTATTGGGCCCAATTGAGTGTGTCTGGGCCCAATAAGGTTTAGGCTTATGTTATTGGGCTTTTTAAGGCCCAATAAGGTTATGAAGTGGGTTTTGTGTGTACAATGGCTGAGATTGGCTGTAACTGGGCTAGGATTGGGCCTTCAAAGTCTTCACAGTCTTTGTCAATTGCACACAAATGGGCTGTTGTAATTGATTGAGGGCCCATTTGGTCTTCACAGTCTTCATAGTTATACTATTGGGCTTTCCCGGCCCATCAGATGGGTTAAGATTGCATTCACAAGGTGTTCGACATATTGTCGACACTTGTGGCAAGCACCCAAAAGTAAAGGCGTCATGCGAGCAGGATTCTAAACGAATAAGGGTGGGGTTTGTCCTAGCTTAAAGGTGGTACATCGGGCTTCACATAACAGCTTTTTGTTTGTTTTGTTATCAAGTACGTGTGTCGCAAATCATCGAGCAAAAGTGCCTCGATGGCTGCTCTAAAACAAAGGCATCCATGACCGTTGTACACGCTGTCTTTGGGACCTTATAACTTCCTATTCCCGTGACGAAAACAATTGATTTCAAGGGCAAAATGATCATAACCTATCCTATTTTTGAAAGTAACTATGTTTCGCAATTTGTGATTACTCCTAATGGCCGAACAATACGCTTAAAGAGTCAAGGATGGGCTGCGTTTTATAGTGACATAACATATACGTTTTCATTTTATCCAGCTATTATGTCTAAGCTATAATGACTGGTTTTTTTTCTAAACATACTACCTTCGCACCATTAGGTCCACGTTTCATTAACCACTTACATGTTTTACGGGGATTTTTACTCGTTAAATGTTCACACATCAGAAGGTGCACAAAACAAACCAATATTAATTTTGTTTTTTTAGGAATTTCGAGCACACGACTAACGACCTATAGATTGCATATTTAGGGATAAGTAATAAGAATAGATAGCTCACAAGGACACGAGGACGGATGCGTGAAAAGAAGCTTGAGAAGACTTTGGTTACAGCTTGAACCCAACCGAAAACCCTAGTTGTGTAATCGCGACAAACACCTAAACCAATAACCGCTTGTGCCTTTTATGAACCAAACACGCTTGTTGCCCACTCATCTTGATGTGGTCGGCTTGCAAGAAGAATGAACCTCAAAGAAACCTAATTAGGGTTTCTTAAGATTAGGGGTAATGGTTGTGTGTAAGGGTTGTGTGTATATGTCGATAGCAGAAGAAGGAGCACAAGGGAAAGAAAAACAAAGTGATGTGTGTATGATGATAATTAGATTTGTGTTGTTTCTGTGCTCTTAGAGAGGTATGCATGGCTTTTTATGCACCATTGAGAAGGAAGGCATAGTGTCTTCACAAGTGTCATGTTCCTTTGTAATCCCAGATATGGAAAGCGATTTTTAGGTTTACACAAGGTCAATGCATAGTAAAAATAAAGGTGAATACTGTATATACCTTGGAGGCAAAACCGATGTGAATATCAGCTTAGGGTTCACGTGAGTTTGTGGGTATTATAAAGGAGTTTATGGACTTTATCATGTTGCGTAAAGGATGCATAAAAGGCTTTATCAATTCTTGTGTTTATCTAATAAGTTTCATAACAGGTTTATAATCTTGTTTCATAATCTTGGGCTTTATAATCTTGTTTCATAATCTTGGGCTTTATATTAAGGCTAAATTGTGAATTTATATATGTATGGAAACATATCGGCACATATACTAGTTTGTAGGAATACATGGTTTTTTATTTTTAGCTCTTACTTGTCTCCTTAATTTAAAAGAGTTAAATTTTATGTGGTTTGTTTTTAGAAAGTGTTTACTTTGTTTGATTTGAATGAGCGCGACCATATAGCTCCATGGCGCGAAAATGAATTAAATGGCGAGCATAAAAGGATTGAGTAAGGTCTCATTAGGTTTAAGTTTTGTTTCTAGCTAAACGTTGAATTTTGAGCTCATGCGATTTTAACTAATGTATTTCAAATGGACCTAAACACAATAGATGTTTCAACTAGTAAGAAATTAGAATTACTGAGGTTGAAATATGACCTAAAAACATGGGGTGTTATAGTCTCCCCTGGTTAAATGAGCCTTGTCCTCAAGGCTTAAGACGCGCCACTTGATGATGGTGCGGTTTTGACGAAAAGGTATGGATACTTTTGTTTAAATTGGTCCTCGTGTTCCCAGGTAAACTCAGGACCTCGTTTAGAGTTCCATCTAACATTTATGATGGGAATGCAACTCCTCTTCAATTGCTTGATTTCCCGATCCATAACTTCCACCGGCTCTTCCATAAAGTGGAGCTTGTCATCAACATGTAGTTCTTCCAACGGAATCACCAACGATTCATCGAACAGACACTTCTTCAGGTTTGACACGTAAAACGTGTTATGAACTCGGCTTAACTGTTGTGGTAGCCTAAGCTTATAGGCAACAGTTCCGACTCTCTCGATTACCTTGAAAGGACCGACGTACCTAGGGTTTAACTTCCATCATTTGCCAAAACGCACAACTCATTTCCAAGGTGAAACTTTTAACATGGCCTTGTTACCAACTTGAAATACCATTGGCTTACGTCTAATGTTCGCATAGCTTTTCTGTCGGTCACGAGCGGCTTGGATTCTGCTTTTGATTTGGACGATTTTCTCGGTGGTCTCATGAATTATTGCCGGACCAGTAAGTTGAGCATCTCCCACTTCTGCCTAACATACGGGTGATCGACACTTTCGTCCATACAGTGCCTCAAAGGGTGCAGCCTTTATGCTGGTATGGTAACTGTTGTTGTAGGAGAATTCCACTAATGGTAAATGTCTATCCCAACTCTTTCCAAAGTCTAACACGCAAGCGCGTAACATGTCTTCCAACGTTTGGATAGTCCTTTCACTTTGACCGTCAGTTTCGGGATGATAGGCCGTACTCATGTCCAATCGAGTTCCCAATGCCTTATGAAGTGCTTGCCAGAATAGTGAAGTAAATCTACCATCACGATCGGAGATAATAGACACAGGCACACCATGTCGGGTGACTACTTCCTTCATATAAAGCTTCATTAACTTCTCCATGGGATCATTTTCCCTCATTGGTAGGAAGTGAGTAGATTTTATAAGACGATCGACGATTACCTAAATGGTGTCATAACCGTTTGCCGTCTTAGGGAGCTTAGTGACAAAATCCATGGTGATCTTCTCCCATTTCCATTCTGGAATCTTTGGTTGGACCAATAAGCCAGAAGTTTTTTGATGCTCTGCCTTGACTTTAGCACATGTCAGACATTTGCTAACATAAGTAGCAATATTCGATTTCATGTTAGGCCACCAATACAACTGTTTCAAGTCTTGGTACATCTTGTCTGAACCCGGATGAATAGAATACTTTGACTTACGAGACTCGTGCATGACTAGAGTCCTTAAGTCGCCATAACACGGTAACCAACTCCTGTTGTTTAAACATAAGGTTCCGCCCGCACAGGGTTTCAGTCTTTCCTTTGTAAGGTCATGTCGGAGCATACCTCCAACATCTTCAGCAGTGAGGTTTTCAGGTTTTAATGCTTTGGTTTGAGCTTCTAGGATTTGTTTAGGAAGGTTCAAACCAATAGTCATGACTAAGGCTCGAACCCTTAAAGGTTTAGATCGTTCTTTCCTGCTCAAAGCATCAGCAACAACGTTTGCCTTCCCCGGGTGATAACGAATGTCACAATCGTAATCACTAAGCAATTCCAACCAACGCCGTTGTCTCATGTTTAACTCTTTTTGATCCAGGATATGTTGCAAACTCTTGTGGTCGGTAAATACGGTGCACCTTGTTCCGTATAAGTAGTGTCTCCACAGCTTAAGAGCGAACACCACCGCTCCAAGTTCCAGATCATGAGTTGTGTAGTTTTTCTCGTGGATCTTCAGTTGTCGAGAAGCATAGGCTATAACTTTCTCGTTTTGCATAAGCACGGCACCCAAACCTTTATGCGAAGCATCGCAATAAACAATGAAGTTTTCTGATCCTTTAGGCAAGGCCAGAATGGGTGCGCTACACAGCTTCTGCTTAATCAATTGAAATGCGGCTTCCTCCTTCTCTCCTCAGTCAAACTTCACATTTTTCCGAGTCAGCTTAGTCATTGGCTTTGCGATCTTAGAAAAGCCTTCAATGAATCTTCTGTAATAACCAGCGAGTCCTAAAAATTGGCGGATCTCTGTTGCACCCTTAGGAGATGCCCAATCTTTAATCGACTCAATCTTTGCAGGATCTACATGTATGCCTTTGCTATCAATCACATGTCCGAGAAACTGTACTTTTGGAATCCAAAATTCACACTTGGAGAATTTTGCGTACAACTCTTCTTTCTTAAGTAGTTCCAAGATTAGCTTGAGATGTTCTTCATGCTCTTCCTTGTTCTTTGAATAAATTAATATGTCATCGATAAAGACAATCACAAACTTATCCAAGTATGGTTTGCACACTCTGTTCATGAGGTCCATGAATACAACGGGTGCGTTTGTCAATCCAAAAGGCATTACTTGAAATTCATAATGCCCATAATGCGTCCTAAACACGATTTTCAGGATATCTGATAAGTGTAGAATACACATATCCGTTTGTACTTAAAATAACCTAAATAAACCCAAAACAGACCAAAAATGGCAAAAATATGCTTGTATTTGTGTTTTGTGTATGCAGGTACGGATACATCAAAAATCACAAGAAAACAGTCAAAAACAGGCAAGCACGGACACGAGAATCAGTAGAGTACAAAGCCGAAGCCAGAAAAGTCAAGCCAAAGTCAAAATCAGCCAAGAAAAGTCAAATTCAGTCAAAGATGGTCAAACTAAGTCAAACACAAAAGGACAAATCCTCAAAATATTTCACTTTGGTCCCTCAACTCTCACAAAAGTCCAAAAATGTTCCCTCCTTCCTTAATGGGCCCAGGAAAGCTTAATGGGCCTCTAAAAACCTAGGAAACCCTATCCGGATCCCAAAAGCCTAATCAAAGCCCAAAACCCTAGCCCATTCATCTTTGTATAAACTCCAGGGACGAGTTTTGCAATATTAGAAACTCCTTTTATAACTAAAAAAGAGTAAAAGGAAAGAGAGGGGCCAATTGTGCTACTAAATCAAAGTTATAACAGTTTTAATTGTAAAAAGAAATTGGGCGCCAAATCCATTTACTGTTCATTGTCACTATCATTTTACTAACCATGGTAAAACGAAGGGCAAATCAAAATCAAAGGGTGCGTTAGTCAATTCAAGTGAAGTACAATGAAATGGAAGGGTCAAATGGGTCAAATCAAAGCATCTCTTAACCTCTCTCAAGTTCAAAGCCATGTAGCAATGGTAAAAGCACAAATATATGTGGGTTTTGCACTAAACTTACTCACAAAGGAAGCACAAACTGTTACATCAAGGAATGACAGCTTGGCAATCCTAAGGTGCACACAAATGATCCAACGGCTTACAATAGCCCTTAAATGATTAAAGAAATGAGTAGTGAAGATTGAAGGATTGAAGAACAAGGCAAGGCATCTTAGAAGCTTCTTTCAGTACCTATAAAAAGGGCCTCACTCTTCACACACACACACACACACATAGCTTTTAGGATAGATTTTAGCTTGATTTCATTTTTAGCTTAATTTTACTTTAAATCATGTAATTTCCTTTTAAATATTGTAATCAAGCTTTCTATTAATGAATTTAGTAGTTTTTAATCTCTTTTAAGCTCTCTTATTTACTTAATAAGCTCTTATTTTACCTTAAACTGTTAAGCTAAATAGCCATAAGCTACTCATAAAATCTTTTAGTCTATAAGCTAAAATTTGAGCTCAAAAGGCCTTAATATTACTTAAACCTCAAATCAACTTAATATCTATACATTATTACCTTTGGATAATGGATTTTGAGCTTTTGGAAGAGGGATCTAAAAGGGAAGGATCCCTATGGACTTTTACCCTAGCTTATTAATAAGCTAGGGAGCTTGTAGCTGCCAAATTTGGTACCTCTTGTTTAGCTAGAGGTTAAAGTAAGTTTCCTTTATTCTCATTACTTTTATAATTTGCATTTACTAGTTTATTAGAATAGATCTTTGCTTATTTGCCTCATTGCTTATTAATTTGTTAGCTTATTATCTTATTTGTGCTTATTTATCTCTTCTAGTGCTTAGTAGTTATAAATCTTAATCTGTTTTTAGTTTTATAGATATTAATCTTAGATTTTCAAATTCTGTCTAAAAAACCTAAAAACCAAAAATATTAGATAGCATAGCACTAATCTTTGATTTCTAGTTCAAAATCAGCTTGTTTAATTCATTTTATTAAGCTTGTTTTAAGCTAAAAAAATCATTGGTAGTTAATATTGATCAATAGATTTCACTTAAAAAGCTTTTCTCAAAACTGTCAAGTTCATGAAAGGGTGTTTGGAATAAGCTTCTTCGACCTACATTAGTCAAGGCTCTGTGCTAAACACTTTGTTCAGTTTTAATATCACTTATGATCAATTAGAAAACAATTTTCAAAAGTTAGATTCTAATTTTCAAAATGGTTACTGACTTAATTTTTCCTCTCAGTACCAGGTGTACTTTTGTGCTCTTTATTTTTGCACTGTGAAATTTTGTTCCAAAGCCCTTACGAGTCTTGGATTTAGCTTTGCATTGTGTTTTATACACACAATTTGTAGTGAGTGTTTATGTAATGGAAGTCACTAGGTTAAGCCTGCACTGGCTTTGACTATGTGGCTGCCAATTGCACCACAGTACTAACAAAAGTAGTACGGCTAATGGTTTTAAGCCCTAATATAAGCCATAAATTTGTTAGGATTTTGTAGCTTATACTAGTTAGTATTTTATAGTTATTCGTAATAACTTAATTATGGATTAAGATTTACATTTTTATTTTGTAGCTTAATTCCTAGCTTTAAATTAGCTGTCAAAAAGCCAAAAATACTGAAAAAAGCCAAAATAGTAGGTTAGTAATTTAGCTTATTAAATTTTGAATCCTAGCTTAAGGTGGTAGAATTTATAGCTTAAATAGATAGATAATAATCAGTTTTATAAGTTTTACAGATAGCTTTAAAGTCTAGAATTTTCTTTTTGAGTATGTTTACGCTATATTTGGATTTTTGCATATTGTTATTTTGTTTCTGAGTTTGCTTAATTCATGATCAATTCATAGCTTAAAAGTATTGAAGCATTTATTCTTTTCATTTATAGAGTTTAGGGCATATCATAAGCTCATTTGATACATCTTTCTCCTTTTACAATTTGAACTAATGTTAGTTTTTTATAGCTTATTTATTCTAAAACCAAGGGTTTAAGCCCCACTTTCCCTGAGGTCAGCAGATAAACATAAGCACATAATGAGCTTATTTGTGGCTTTTTAGATATATAGTCTTTTACATTAAAGTTTGTTCTCTCAATCAGTTCTACAACTTTTTATCTTTTGAGTTTTTCCTAAAAAGCACTATTTTAAACTTTCAACTTATTAGGGGCTTTTGTAGGACTCTTTGGTTGTTATCGGTTAGGTCCTCCGGGACTTATTCTTGTAATTATTTCTGTTTATAATTGTTTCTTAGTTGATCCTTGCCTGTTAAATGCTTTAGCCCCGTTAGCCCTTAAGTCTTTTACATTATGCTTTTAAAATCCTCTAGTTTAAATTTTTAGTTTAAGTTTAATAGAAATGTAGAGGGTTAGTTTTTGTTAATTAATACAATAAACTATTTAATAAAAAGTAAAATTTTTAGGGCTTTTATTTTTTTATAATTTTCTGGCACTTTTCTTATAGTTTAGTTAAATTTTATAAAAATTTTAGGATTCTATTTTTAATATTTTTATTATTTTTGAGTTTTTAATTAGTTTAAATCTTAAAAAAAATCATATCTTTTAATCTAAAAAGCCAAAAATAGTAATTCCTTTTTCTAAAATTTTCTTTTTACTTATTTTACTTAGGAAAAATATAAATTAATTTCTATCTTTTTATTTTTAGGATTTAATTAGAGTTAAATAGTTTTTAATTAAATAAAAATAAATAAATAAAAATAATCTAGAAAAATATTTTTCTTTTTCTTAAAATTTTCTTTTATCCTAATTTAGGTGTAGAAAATTAGTTTGTAATTTTAGGATTTAAATTTAGTAGGATTGTTTTATTGTCGCGTTTAATTTGTTTTCCGTTTTAGTTTAATTGTTTAATTGATTTTAGTTGTTCAAATTTTTTAATTGTTGCTTTTTAGTAGAAATAGATCAACAAATCATCTAATTTTCTATTCAATGAATACATAAATCCGGACTTAAATGAGGATTCCAATTTCACTAGTTCGTTGAGAAACGTCCCGGGTGATCATATTTTGCCCGGTTTAATATACGTGAATTATGTTAATAAGTTATATCTATATAAATATTTTTGAGAGTGAAATTTCCTTAGGGATTTTCTTAATTGCTCTTTTAAAGTATTATATTTTATATATATTTTAGGTATATAAAACTGCTATTACCAATATCTTCTTCGCGAACTCTCAACTGATGGTACCTCTTAACTGTAAGTCTAGAGTTTTCGAGGTAGACACTCGATCCTATAAGTTGAACGATACAATGTCATCAAACCTATGGAAGTGTATAACGGTTTCTTCACCGTTAACTAATGTCAACTCAACGATATGTCGATGCACATACGAATGAACCCCGTGCTTTCTCTTGACAATAAACAAAACTGGAGCTCCCAGGAGTTGAAGAGCTGGGACTTCTAATAGAAAACTCCTTTGATCGAGCAGTTCATGTAGTTGTACCGCCAGGTTCCTTCAATTCGGACGGTGCCACCGATAAGTGCCTGATGCTAACAGGTGCAGCAACACCTGGTACCAAAGTCAATTTGGAAATCATACTCGTCAGCTGGTGGAACACCCGGCAATCTACAGGAAAAACTTCAGGAAAGGTCTCTGACGATGAGAACGTCCTCAGTCCGCATCCTCCTTCTGACTTGTCCTTGGCTTCCCTTCGTAGTAATTGTCGATTCCAAAAAGACATCACATCCAATGATCAAATACCCTTGTGCTTAGTCACGAAATGATTATTCATCGGATTTCTTTCCCTTTGTTGTATTCTGTTATCCTTGAAAGATTAGCATTTCTTCCCAAAGTTAAGGTCACACGTTACAACCTCTCGTCGCAGTGATCACTCCATGATACTTGTGTTAACCATCATCCCAATAATGGCATCAAAACAATTTCGAGTGGACAGCATTTTAAGGTTGATGTTTGAAAGATGATTATGAAGTTTAGAGTGCAACGGCTTGAATTATGGTGTTAAACTCCTAAGATTTTACCCATACGTTTAATTCTACGACATTAAAGAATTTTCTAATGTAAGTGGCGAGTAAATGTCAATCAGGCACTAAAGGTATAGATACAAAACTCCTATCCAGCACCGTATACAAACAAAATCGTAGCATAACGGATGTTGAGAAGAAACATACACGTGATGAGTTAAAATCCGGCTAGCAATCTCTTCTCTCACTAAAGCATAACTCTTCCTTGAGCTGGGCATATCCGTTGATGCATTCCAATGGATCTTCAGTTTTGGGCAATTTTTCTTGATGTGGCCGGTGTTACCACATTCATAGCATGCTCAGCCTTTTGATTCCTGTTGTTGTTGTTGCTATTGTTGTTATTAGGTAATTGACTATCGAGCAATCAGTGGTAGCATGGCCATACCTCTTGCATTTTCCACACTTGGGTGCACATTGCCCAGTAACAGGTGGTAAATTGACTTGGAGCACAGAGGTAGGTCCCCAGTAGTAGACCTTCTTTCCGACCATGGGGGGGTGGGGGAGGCGCCAGCAGTGTATGCCCTAGCTACATTTGTCTCCTTGGTGAGATTGATTGTTGGTGGTTGTTTCTTGCCGAATCATCAGCCTTCCTCTTGTTTTCATTCTGCCTTTCCGCATAAGTGCGGAGTTTCTGATCCATCAAGTCGTTGGCCAACTCGATAGCAAAGTCAAGAGTCTTGGGTCTTGCAGACATGACATTTCCATGAATGTTATCGGGAAGTCCACCGATATACTTGTCAATCTTTGCAGTTTCATCAGCAAGAAATTTGGTGCACATCAAGGCTAGTTCTTGGAAACGCTGAGTGTAAGCTGCAACATCGTTTCCCTTGACCTTAAGATTCCACAGTTCAATTTCGAGTTTCTTGATCTCACCATTTGGATAATATTTGTCCGATAATTTCTTCTTGAAAGTCCCCCAAGTCATAGCATAGGCAGCATCATGACCTAAGGTTCTCACATGACCATTCCACCAGGTTAGTGCAGCACCTAGCAGAGTACAGGTAGCAAACTTCACTTGATTTTCAACGGCACAACCGCTAATGTGGAATACTGATTCCATCTTTTCGAGCCATTGATTTAAGCCAACAACGCCTTCTGTTCCCTTAAAGTTTAAGGGTTGGCATTTCATGAAGTCAGGATAGGTACAGATACGTACAAGTTGCACAGGCCTTCTGATTCCTCCTCCTGAGTTGAATGGATTCTGGAGTCATGGCATCGTTTGTTCCTTGTCTTGTTATAGGCATGATTCTAATAATCACAAGAAGACAATGTACGTGAGATATAATCACAATGTCGATACAAATGGATAAGATAACTACACCATAACACAATGGAAAAATAAATAACATGAAATCAACCATAACATCATACGTTAATATTTCATAACATAATGTCGAGTCGTACATGATTTGTTTGGATACAAAATGACGACAAATGATCTTAGTACAGAAAATGAAAATACGTCCTAGAGTCTATTAGCTGGGAATTACCCATAAAACTTAATAGACTATAGAAGATAGCTAGAGATGAAAAGTATAACTAACAGCTACTACCGGTGTCCTCCACCGTGTCAACCCGAGCTCTGGCCTCTAGTACATGGGTACGCATCATGTGTCTGACTACACGATCCTCAGCACTCTGGCGCTGCCACTCTATACGAGTCATGTGAGTCTCTAATGTCTCAATTCGCGCCAACAATGCCCTGTTCTGAGCCTCGGACCTAAGGTAAGCCTTGCGTACCTCCTGCAACTCTGTCTCATAAGCAGTCCTCTGACCTCTCACTACATCAACCTCAAGTCTAATGTCTTTGTGGTTAGTCCGTGCATCAAAAAGCTGTGTATAGAAGTCTTCACTATCCCGCTTGCGATCCTGTACCTGGTAGCTGACCCTCACGTTAACTTCCTCAATGGAAGTCATCATCCTATGCTCAGAAGCCTGTAAAGCTCTAGCATAACCAACATCCTCTACTTTGTCAGCAGCTTTAGCAATAGTCCGGGCATCATGTCCAGGACTACGAACCAAACCCTGTCTTGTCCCAACAGCATCAACAAAATCATACTGACCTCTAGATGCTCTAGCAGCAGCAGAACTCTCTGCTATATCACAACCAGATGGGGGAGCAGTAAGTATAAATCTCCTCTGAGGTGGCATATCCTCCTCGGGGATGTCATCTCTCATACGAATCATGGCTACACTATGACCTAATGGTGCCTGATCATAGGTAGGGTTGATGGGAGGTGGTGATGGTAGGGGTAATGGTGACGGGGATAGTGATCTAGCAGCGGATGCATCAATCAATGCCTGGGTAGAAGTAGTTATGGGTGTCTGAGGCCTAACAGATACCCTCGCTCCGCGATGTCTAGGTGGTGGTGGTGTAGCAACAGTCTCGTTCTCCTCGAACGGCTCAGTCTCATCAGAATCCTCAGAGGACTCATCTTCCTTAGCATCCTCATTCTCAGACTTATGCTCCTCGCTGGGATCCTCTTCAGGATCCTCATCCTCATCATCAGTCCTTGGCTCGTCAGGATAATCAATAGAATCTGCATCAGTGTCATCCTCCATCGGTTCCGAGTCAGCGATGTATCTAGGTGACTCAGTAGTCAGTGAAGCATCTTCAGCATACGGTTGATCCTCGGCCTGGCTGCCATCATCAGATGGTACATGATGCTCTGGGTGCTCTGGCTCTGGAGCATATAGTGGTACATGCTCATCCAACTCCATAGGATCATGTATATAGGCAGGTGACAGTGGGTGTGCCTGCATTTGTTGGGCGACCTCCTCGTACGGGTCCACATTCGGAATCTCACCGGAATTCTCGAGTGGAATACCCCATGATGATGGTCCGTTTGAATCGGAAGATACGAACGTATAGGAACAGTAGATAAAGCGTTGTTTGAAGACATGGCAAATCTGTAATCATAATATAAACTTGTATAAGTATATTATATAATACCATCAGTAATATACGTAATGTATTATAAACACGTATATAACTTGTGTAAGCACTTAGTACAATCAACTAATGCTAAAATGATGTATGACATGTAAGCATGTATACTAGATGCAAATAAGTAATGTATGCATGTCCCTTTGAAAAACTTTTGAATGATACAACGTTGGAAAACAGTTATAGACCAAGTAAAAATGTTTGACCTGGTTCTCTATAACCTTGGCTCTGATACCAATCTGTAACACCTCCAAAATGGGCCACAACGGAATATGATGTTCTAGGGGTATTACTTCATAGATCAATAACACAAGTTATGAGAACGACCATTATAAGGGTCATTTTAAAAAAAACTGATACATTGGATTTCATAAATGGTTCGATACAAAAAGCTCATGGGCTTAACTTGTTTATCTTGTAAAAATAAAGATTTCACAACATAACAATATTCCAAAATGTAATGCATGTAAATCTTTATGATAATGTGACTTCAAATGACGACCAGCCAATGTATCCGTGACTTGTACCTTATTGACCTGAGAAAACATGTTTAAACTGTCAACAATAATGTTGGTGAATTTATAGGTTTATAAAGTTAATGAAGTGGATAGCAAGATTTCCCTGTAATAAAGTAACAAATACAATATCACAGAAATGTATTACGAAATGAACTAAGCTCATGACACCAAAGCTAAACAATGTATGTATATCTAATACATATAAATGACTTTGCCCAATGTAGATGTTCAACCCGTAACATCCATGATTCCAAATGGTATACGTTCGTCGTTTCTGGCCACCCGGTGAACTAGCAAGCGCTACTTGCCCGAACGGGGATGTTAATCCCAAATAGATCTATTCATAACATTCGCGCTCACATAATGCAATTAACAATTACATCTATGCAATTAACAGTTCATGATGATGGGCATAGTGGGTTATAGCTACTTAGGCAAACTCGTAATATTTGAATTTAAAATGTACTTGCATCCATGTTGTAAAACAAACATGATCTCATCCCCGAGATTTGATAAATGATTGAAAAAGTATAAAAGTGGGGACTATAAACTCACATCAAGTAATGATAACGTAGAAGCAAGGTAGTGGCACGAAAAACGATGCAAAAGACTTTATCCGCAACCTATGAAATAATAATACATATTCACTAAACGGGAAAATAATAATATAAATACTTGCAATCTTGTCCCTAGTGTGTGCTTGAGTTTGAGAAAATATCGCTTGTTTATAATTATGACTTTTCATGAAAACTTGGCCAAATATAACGGGTCATGTCCTATTATTAATAATCATGTAAACTACGATATCGGATATTTTAGAATCTAGATCCGTTAGGCGTTTGGTGGTTAATTCATGTCGGGCCTTAGTTTGGTCTCTAAATGTATCAATTAATTAAGCGAAGGTATGACGAAACAAATTAAAAGTGTTAATACTTAAGTTTTATTTATAAAATTTGGGGGTCAAACATAGAGTTTTAATATTTAATTTTAGGCTCGTTACTTGACGAAATTTCAAACCAAAAATGATTTGGAAAACTAGGCCATGGCGTCAATAACTTTCGTCATTTGAGTTTTGTCCAAAAAGGTCGTTTAACGGGTTAAAATCGTGGCCAAACATGTGTGTGTCGCGACTGGGTTTTAAGCAGAAACCATAAATTTGGCTAAGTGTTTTATACATGGTACACGGCTGACTTTGCTCACAGTTTGTGACTTCGATATTCAGTATTAGGACGAGATAAAAGCACCTTTGTAAACTAGGCCAGGTCGACAATAATTCATCATTTATATGTTTTGTTGTTAGGGGTCGATATCGAGGTCAAAAACGAGCACAAAGTAAGGGGGTCGAACCTTCGGTCAACAGTACTAACTGTATGACAGCGGTACTAACTACATGGCAGCGGTACTAACTTTGGGCCATGATTGCGAACTCATTACTCAACCGTTTTCGATGATTCAAATTCCTAAGTAAACCTCACTAGGCCAACTATAACTAGCAATCAAATTTTGGATTTATGAGTCATGTTTACTAGTCGTGTTTTACCCCCAAAGTCACCCCTTTACACATCGAGCAAAAGTGCCTCGATGGCTGCTCTAAAACAAAGGCATCCATGACCGTTGTACACGCTGTCTTTGGGACCTTATAACTTCCTATTCCCGTGACGAAAACAATTGATTTCAAGGGCAAAATGATCATAACCTATCCTATTTTTGAAAGTAACTATGTTTCGCAATTTGTGATTACTCCTAATGGCCGAACAATACGCTTAAAGAGTCAAGGATGGGCTGCGTTTTATAGTGACATAACATATACGTTTTCATTTTATCCAGCTATTATGTCTAAGCTATAATGACTGGTTTTTTTTCTTTTCTAAACATACTACCTTCGCACCATTAGGTCCACGCTTCGTTAACCACTTACATGTTTTACGGGGATTTTTACTCGTTAAATGTTCACACATCAGAAGGTGCACAAAACAAACCAATATTAATTTTGTTTTTTTAGGAATTTCGAGCACACGACTAACGACCTATAGATTGCATATTTAGGGATAAGTAGTAAGAATAGATAGCTCACAAGGACACGAGGACGGATGCGTGAAAAGAAGCTTGAGAAGACTTTGGTTACAGCTTGAACCCAACCGAAAACCCTAGTTGTGTAATCGCGACAAACACCTAAACCAATAACCGCTTGTGCCTTTTATGAACCAAACACGCTTGTTGCCCACTCGTCTTGATGTGGTCGGCTTGCAAGAAGAATGAACCTCAAAGAAACCTAATTAGGGTTTCTTAAGATTAGGGGTAATGGTTGTGTGTAAGGGTTGTGTGTATATGTCGATAGCAGAAGAAGGAGCACAAGGGAAAGAAAAACAAAGTGATGTGTGTATGATGATAATTAGATTTGTGTTGTTTCTGTGCTCTTAGAGAGGTATGCATGGCTTTTTATGCACCATTGAGAAGGAAGGCATAGTGTCTTCAAAGGTGTCACGTTCCTTTGTAATCCCAGATATGGCAAGGGATTTTTGGGTTTACACAAGGTCAATGCATAGTAAAAATAAAGGTGAATACTGTATATACCTTGGAGGCAAAACCGATGTGAATATCAGCTTAGGGTTCACGTGAGTTTGTGGGTATTATAAAGAAGTTTATGGACTTTATCATGTTGCGTAAAGGATGCATAAAAGGCTTTATCAATTCTTGTGTTTATCTAATAAGTTTCATAACAGGTTTATAATCTTGTTTCATAAACTTGGGCTTTATAATCTTGTTTCATAATCTTGGGCTTTATATTAAGGCTAAATTGTGAATTTATATATGTATGGAAACATATCGGCACATATACTAGTTTGTAATAAGAAGATGTTCGAGGCCAAGCCCAAATCTAAGGAGACGTTTTTTGATGAGATTATTTGTAGTTCTTATTACTGGTGTCGGTATAGATGCAATACTTTGTTTAGCTGGGACGATTGGTATAAAAACCCGTCTCTTATTTCTTTGTAATTTCTAGCTCCTTGCTAGTTTTTCTTAATAAAAGTCGCCGTTCAAAAAAAAAAAATACTAGTTTGTAAGAATACATGGTTTTTATTTTTAGCTCTTACTTGTCTCCTTAATTTAAAAGAGTTAAATTTTGTGTGGTTTGTTTTTAGAAAGTGTTTACTTTGTTTGATTTGAATGAGCGCGACCATATAGCTCCATGGCGCGAAAATGAATTAAATGGCGAGCATAAAAGGATTGAGTAAGGTCTCATTAGGTTTAAGTTATGTTTCTAGCTAAACGTCGAATTTTGAGCTCACGCGATTTTAACTAATGTGTTTCAAATGGACCTAAACACAATAGATGTTTCAACTAGTAAGAAATTAGAATTACTGAGGTTGAAATATGACCTGAAAAACACGGGGTGTTATAGTTTTGGAGTAACTAGCGACAAGCGACTAGCGGTTTAAATTTAATGCTTGTTTGACAACGAGCAACTAGCGGTTGGATAATGTGGAACTGATCTTTTTCAAAACGCTTCATCAAGAAGCATTTAGATCTAACCGCTAGCGTTTTGACTCTTAAATTACACGTATGTCCCTTTTATTTATTTGAAGAATTTTTATGTTAATGTGTATATGTCTTTTTACGTCATTTTTACACTTTATAATTACAGCTACAACTACGTTATCAAAGACTTTAACAAACAGCTAGTGGCAAACGCTATTTCTTATTGCAAAGACTTTAACAAACAGCTAGTGGCAAACACTATTTCTTATTGCTACTGCTTACCACTTCTGCCAGGGGCGGAGCCATGATTTTCAGTTAGGGGAGGCTGGTCGTGTTTAATGCAGAAAGTCATAATGATAAGGGGGCTCAATGTAAAAAACTAGTAGAAAAGCGACTTGTAATATAGATAATTAATGAATAAATAGACTCATTAGAGGTGGCTCAACACCCACTAGTCCCTCTACTAGCTTTGGCCCTAACTTCTGCTACTATTTAATGCTTCTACTCCTGCTACGTTTTGTCAAACAAAACACCATTTTCCTACTCATTTAAGACCGATTGTAAGCAATGTTTTAAAACCCGGTTTTTAATCGATTCGGTTTGATCACCGGTTCACCGGGTCACCGGTTCAACCGATTGAACCGGTTCTATACATATGTATATTTTTTTTCTATTTTCAATATGTAGTGTTGCATGATCTTATAATTTATCCGATTTATTTCCTACATTCGATTGAACCGATGAAAAATATTAAGACTCTACCGATAAACTTTGTTTTTAAGTTCTATATCTATTATAATATAGCAAATATTTGCAACAACAAATGAATCTAAGTTATAACAATCTATATTAAAACTTAGTTGGTGTTTCTAAGATAGTTTATAACCCTAATTTACTTATTTATAAGATTTTAACGAATAATAGTTCTCACCACTTCAACTTGTCAATTAAAATTATAAAAATCGATGAGAAAAAAATTGAAAAAATAGAATTTGTTTTTTTTTTGATAAAAAGTCATGACCCGGTCGGGTTTATCAAACCGGGTCGATCCGGGTCAACGAAAAACCGGTGGTTCAATCCGGTTTTAAAACAAGGAAAAACTCGGTCACATCCGGCCCGGTTTCCGAGCCGGTTCACGGTTCAACCGGTTGAACTGGCCGAGTCAACCGGCTGGGTCAACCCGGGTTTTAAAACATTGATCGTAAGTAATGTGTACATTTATGTAGATGGAATGAAATAAATTATTAATATTAACTCAAAGTTTTCTTAAAACATAGATGACTTTGAACTCAAAAAAGTTGGTGATTCTTACCCTTTAAATAAACCATGACAACTTTTTTTTATATATCATTTATTTATTTTTTATTAATTAAGTTTGTTTTTATTATAAAAATACACACACATAAAAGTTGATAGTAAAATGTATAAAAAAACAAAAAATACTTAACATAAAACAATAAAAAAAAGTGTCTCATTTAGTCATCAAAGTGTGTAAAAAGTAACCCATAAAAGAAATGCAAATTTCCAATAAGGGAATATGTTAGCTACAATTTTTTGTAGTCAATTGGCTATAATTTTATATTATAAATCGTAGGTTTTTGAGTATGAAAGTGGGTCTCTAAGTCTTTTGTGTGAGTCCTTAAGTGTTTTATGTATTTTTGTGAATGATTGTAGCTAGTTGGCTACAAAAATTGTAGCAAGTTATCCCCACCCAATAACTTGTCTTTCGGGAGGTATACTTGTTCAAGTTCAAATGTTCAACGCTGGAAAAACTACTTTTCTACAAGTCCATAACTAACAAAGTACCCAACTCAAATAGCCAACTCATCATTTTGGCTTATATTATCACACTTTATTTAAGTCGTCATACATATAGACATTTGATACAGCACATCGTCACATCAATGCATGATCATTTATTTAAACTCTCCCAACAATCTCAATCATTCTTCATAATTCTCTACCGGTGACTTTTTATAAAAAAAGTCAAACAACAATCTATCAATGGTTTTCAGCTCATGAATTGATCAAAATCACAAGGTACTTGCAAATTTTGTTATGTTTTCTTTATTATCTTGTCATGTATAATGTATAGTAAAGATTGTTCATCACATGTATATATGTTTTGTATAGAAATTATGATTGTATATTTTATGAAATGAGTTAATATGGCTTGTTTATGTTCTGTCTAGGACAAAAGAAAGTACAAAAAAAGGTACAAAAAGAGTAAAAAAAGATCATTTTTGAAGTTTGGGTCACGATAAAAATGTTCAAGTTCCGCCACTAGATATATTACGTAAAAGTATTTGATCAATTCTTTTTTATGCATAAATGGTTTCTGAATAGTTGTAATTGATATGAATGATAATTTTGATCAGGTCCTATTGTTACCATTTGATCAATATAATGGGAGATGTTGACTTTCATGCTAGAGGCAACCTTTCAAACTCATTTTCAGCATTAACTGTGAGTGGTAGGCATCAAGTCGATAGCAGATTGATCGAAGAAGACAATGATCTTCAACGAGTTGAAGAAAATGATAGGGAAATTATGCAGTTAAGGAGACATTTAGCTGAGTACGCGGACAAAGAAACACAAATTCAAAATGATAAACGAGTACTTGAAAACCGCATAGCTTTGATACATAAGGCTTTTGATCAGCAACAACAAGACCTTGTTGAAGCTACAGCGAAAGCTAGGGCTTATAGACAAGAAATAATTGAAGAGAATATACGTATAGGATATGCGCTACAAGTAGCTCAAGAAGAAAGGTCTGTATTTATATCGTCTTTAGTACCTCTTCTTGATGAACAATCTCTTCGTCCTGAAGCTATTGACGCGTATTCAATTGTTAGTAATTTGAGGATTTTGTTTAAGCATAATAGAGAAAGATTATCCATAGCCGAAGAAAGGCTAAGGGAGTCTCACTATCAGCCTTCAGTTTTGCATTCTAGTAGACGAAAAGCTCCTGTAAACGATGATTCTTCACATCCTGAATGGGCCCACACGACTTATGCACCATCACCAGAACCAGTCTATATGGGCGTGGAGAGACAAACGAACGAAGATGTAATTGGTTCCCATTATTTGCCGTCAATTCTTGAAGAAGAGTCTTCTTCACATCCTGAAGCATCAGAAGATGACATTGAAAGTGTTGAATACGACGATAATGATATAAATAAACCGCTTCCCACAATAGAAGGTTTGCAGATATTAGGGGAAGCATATCCGGGATATGAAATTCAAGCAAGCGGGTACTCAAGAAACGGGACAACACATTGTGGATTTGAGTGGGTCCGTCACTTGCCAGACGGGTCAGTTAATTATATAGAAGGTGCAACACAACCAAAGTATACAATTACAGCTGACGACGTAGATACATATCTTTCTGTAGAAGTTCAACCACTTGATGATAAACAAAGAAAAGGCGAACTTGTGCAATGTTTTGCTAATGATAATAAAAAGATCACTTGTCATCCTGACATGGTTCGTGAAATCGAGAATATACTAAAAATTGGGCACACGAGTTTTAAGTTGCTTGTTTGGATAGTGTCTTCTGAGACATGGGAAGCGGCGATATTGGAAATCAAAAAGAGCAGTTTTAATATTAAGCTTGAGGGACCAAATAATGGCGTTGTAGTTGATAATAAGTATACACAAGGCACGCTTATTAGTCTACCACCAGAAATACCGTCAGAGTTCTCAATACTTAGTCCAGGTGGTGTTGAAATATATTTACGTGCAGATAGTTCAACTGATTTTAGCTCTTCAAGAGATACAATTGTCCTAACAATGAGATTATTTGTAAAACGAGCCGTTGATAGGAAGTTAGGGAAAAAGAAGAGAAGGGTCTTATTCTTTTAGTAAACTCTATGTTGTGTATAGGTTCTTATAGCATCTGTACAATCAGTTTTGCCTTATATTAACATTTGAAACTTGCTTAATATGCATACAGATTCTAACTATTTTCTGCACAAATGAGAACCAGTTTTATGATCATATTCCTGTCTTTTTTAATTACCTGTTTGTGCACTTTCCACTTCTTTGACTATTATGTTTGACCTTGATTATATCAGGTTCAGCAGTCCAAACTAACTGCTGCTGTGACATTAATACATGCTCATAGTATAACATTATGAATTTTTGTCTTTTTTATAACTTTAACAATAAAGTTGTACTCCATTGTTTTTGTCATACAACATGTGCATATGTATCCACACAACTGCCTGTTTTTGTTGCTTTAGTAACCTTATTTATGTATGAAAACAAGTTGAGCTGCGAAGCCGACACGTGCTATCCTGCATAAGTCGATTAGGTTCAAGTATCGGCGACGGAACCAGGAGAAATATTAACCAGGTGCATTTATAATAAACTATACGTAGTACAAAACTAGTAACACAATTTTTATAGGCCAGGTGCATTTACGAAAAATCAACACAACTCGCAAAACTTCATGGGTGTCCAGGGACATGATATCGAATAGGATTTGAATGCGAATATGACCCTTTTTAGACATCATATCGACATGCCGCATCTTTGTAACATGAATATTCCAGATGAATTGGGCCTGGGCCCTGGAGCCCATCTACAGTATCTCTTAAGTTAACATAGTGTGTGTTTTTTAATTTCAGAAAAATAATTTATTTAATTTTAATAAAAGAATTACTTATGATAAACTGCATATCTTGTGGTTGGATGAGTTTCCAAGACTTTATTATCTTATCTTTGCAACATAGATCCCACACAAAGCAAACTTTAATCTAAGATTAACATATTATAGTCATATTTTCTTCATAACAAAAGTGTCATTTACAATCCTACAACAGGTAAATCACGCAACATCATGATTAAAGAAACACAGAAACACAATGTTTATCATGAAGAAATGAAGTAAAACATGAGGTCTAAAATGTACTAGTTGTTAATACTTACAAAAAATATATTTTGGACTTAGAAGAAGAGCTAATATTATGCTTCTAGCTACTACGTTACCTTATCCTATCCATCCCTTCCTTCATCTTCTTTCACCATTTCTTAAAATTTCACATATCTTATTTTCATTTCATCCAATCCCCACAAAACTCACAAAACACACACATACATAAACTTTAGTACTAGTACTACTATACTTTTGCATTTACTCAACCTACTTCTTCATCAATTCCTGCTAACTCTCACTTTCATCTATATGAAATTCACTCTGCATATTCTCTATTAAACTTCTAGTTTTATAACTTCAAAAAAAAAAAAAAAAAACTTTTGTATACACGCTAATTGTTAATATGGCGCCTAAAGCTAATAAAGGAAAGGTTCATAAGGCAAAAGGTGAAAAGAAGAAAAAAGAAGAGAAAGGTACGTATCAACTTTCCTGTTTTAGTTACAGAAGTAACGATTTTTTTAACTCTTCTGTTAAAGTATAACGAAATCGTACATTGCGAATTTCGTTATACTAAACATGTATGATATGAAAGTTATATGAATTCGTTAGTAAGGTTATGGTAACATTAAATATGGTTCAAGTTAATGTAATTTTGCTAAGCATATTCATATTATTACTTGCAACCGATAGATATAAAAGTTTTTGTTTTGTATAAGTCATACTTTTGTCCGTATTTTGTTTCAATAAACAATATCTTATCTTTTACTGTACGTTCTATGGTGGTTATGAGAATTGAGAATTTGTCTCTAAGAAATTAATCCAACAAAATATATTATGGTTAAGCTTTAATTTTTGCTTAATATAGTATCCGATGACATGGTTCATGTTAAATAAAAGAACGACAATGTACGTTGTTTTTTTTTAATAAAGACAAAAAAATCGTACTTCTGACAGTCTTGTCGATCAGTTTTACAACCAGCACTTAGACAGATAAATCGTGTAACAATTTTAATTCAGCTTGGTTAAAATGATGTTTAAATTGTTAATGCGGATATTTGGATGATATTATTCAAGAGGACAATGATAGAAAAAAAAAAGAAAAAACTTTTACATAATTAATTATTTATTAATATGTATAATAAGCATACTTAACATGTTAGTTAAGTTGTTGCTTAAAATGATCATAAAACGTGGATACATTTTATTTACATGAACTATAACTAATTCACGTGAATCATCATTTTTAAGGTAAAACATGCATGATTTATTATGCATTTACATTACACTATTTCTAGCATTTTTCGGTGGGCATATTTCAAGTGGGTACTTGAATGCCAAAAAAAACATATCATATATGTTTACATATAATTACACAAAAATGCTGATAACCGGCAATACTGATATACTTACTCGTTCGTTTATGCGATCATATACGAAAGGCTATGTTGAGCTTATTTGTATAAATATTCCTTGTCAAAATTTTCTTGAATTTTGTTAGAGTTAATTGAAAAAAAATCACCCTTGTAGTTTGGTCAATTGCATATTTCATCTGTATGGTTCGAAAAATGCAAGCAACCTCTCTGTACTGAAACCTTAAGTCCGTTTTCGTCTTTAGTCAAACTGAAATGAATATAATACCCTTCATGTCCCTTCTTTAAATTTCAGCTTGACTAAGGGTATTTTAGTCATTTCAGTTTGACTAAAGACGAAAACGGACACAAGGTTTTCACCACAGAGAGGTTGCTTGTATTTTTCGAACCATACATACGAAACATGCAATTGATGATTTTTTTTTCAATTTACTCATTTTGTTATTATAAAATTTAAACTTTTTATTTATTTAATATTTTTATTTTTTATAGTATTGCCAACGGTTATAGAAATTGGGATTGAAACACCAGAAGAAACTCAAGTGACGCTAAAGGTAAAAAAAAGTGAAAGTTAATTTAATTATCTGGTGTAGGTGGGTGTAGGGTATGTTATTATGAGTGTATGATTTGTTTGACTTTGTGATTGACTTTAGGGAATATCAACGGACAAGATTTTAGATGTACGGAAGCTGTTAGCCGTACACGTGGAGGCTTGTCATTTGACAAATTACTCCTTGTCACATGAGGTATGTTCAAGTTACACAGTTGCTAATTTTGACCCTTCTATTTCAACACATGTTTTATTTTTAGTTCATCTTAAAATTATCATTCACATTTTTTTTGAGATGTTTTCTTTTAATTGTCTAATATAAAAAATAAATTAAAAAATTTGATTTAAATTATTAGATTATCTTTAGTTGAAATTATAGTTATTAACTTAAAAGAAAACAATAATTAATTAATTAAAAGTAAAACTGTTACTTATTCAAAAATAATAATATTTTTAAACTCTGTGTTTTTTTATCAGAAAACAATAATTTTCGAAATAGAATAAGTAATTACCACTTAAATTTCAACCAATTCAGACATGTCTAATGCTTAAAGGTGACATTGAATAAAAGTAAAATAATTCAACTTTACAAAAGTTGCGTGCCAAATTAACAGTAAACAGTTGTTATGAGACGAAGAAAGTATAAAACATGTTATGCGAATGTTTTTGCCTTGTTCTTAAATAAACGTGTTCTAAGATGTGTACGCTCTCGCTATTCGAGACACGTTAAATAAGGTGATGGAATAGATGTGATTATAGGGTTGTAAACGAAGGACGAATGCTTGTTCGTGTTCGTTCATTTAAGTTTAACCGAACAAATGAACGAACACGAACTTTTAAATGAACGAATTCCCTGTTCATGTTCGTTCGTTTAGAAAATATCGTTGTTCATGTTCGTTTATTAAGTCATTAATAAACCAACATAAACGAATAA
>BQNB010026288.1:0-58772 GCA_026074375.1 Tanacetum coccineum | reverse complement strand
AGAAACGACTTAGTGCTATCAGCAGAAACGAATATGTCTAACAGCAGAAACGACACTTAGTCGTTTGTAATTTGTTCCAACAAGATCCTATCACATGAAAACAATTGTAAATGCTATGTCATACATTAGAATTTGCAGTGTACATAAGAAGACATTAGACAACATCGTTAACTGTACATAGACAGACCCCTGAGGAGGAGGGGGCATGATGTCATGGCACAATATGGCTAAAGGATATATATGACCCACCAATTCCATACCTTCATGGTCTACGAGCCTTCTCATGTTGTCCAATGAAGTGGCATCAAATGGTGCCTAAATTTTAGATTATGATACATTTGGTAAATAACATTGCTGTGTTCTAACAGATAAGCACCAAGTGTTACTCAAAGTATAAGAGCACTTAACAGAGAAACATAACTGTAATCGAAGACAAGTAAATAGCAACATTTCCCAAAGTCTCCTACGGTTTCCATGTCATAGCAGATTAGCAGTATGTATATATCTTACCGGAAACCAAGTAATCAAGAAATCAATGTTGGAACCAATTTCGCCATACAAAACTAATAACGCACGTCCAAACACCCCCATAGAAAGTTTGTCGTGTTAGAACAGATAACGCACGTCCAAACACTCCCATAGGTTTGTAGTGCACTTTTATAACATAACAGCCTTTGATTTTGATTTTGATTAACTGGTTGTAATAAACATATTTGGCCAGTGGTGGGAGTGAGGGATGAAGATGAAGATGTAAATTTATGCAATTAATTTTTTTTCTTTATTATTAATTATATACTCTTATATACAAAAAGGTGGGATACCCGACCCGGAACACTGCTTGACCCACTCGGACCCGACCCATACCCGACCCGATCCACCCTTATACACTCACAAACATAATATACTCTAACCCGTATCCATCCGACCTTGACGACCTGACCCGATCCACCCACGTTATAACACTCACGTTATCTTATACCCTACTGCTACCCGATCCACCCAGGCACCCACTTCCACCATAACCACCCGATCCACCACATCTACCTCATACCGATCCACACAACTCTCAAGGCTTTTCCTACCTAATCTCCATGGCACGTGTCTTCTGCTAATCTTCCCACCTCCATTAATATCAAGGTTATAAATAGCGTGAGGCGTGACGTGGCGGCATGGCCAAGCCTCACGCTTTTGCGAGCCATGATGACTTAAAGCGGCACAAAATATGAAAATATTTATAAATTTATATATTTATATCATATTACAAATAAATTGAGTTTACAAAAAGCGTACATAAGTAATAAAGTCAAAAAACTATCTTTGCATGTAATCTTTTTCATTTCTATAAAAAATATGATTTTTATCAAAATTGAATTCAAAAAAGCCTCCTCGCATCACGTTTTATCGTGTCTTATCACGTTTTTTCACTCCTCATCTCACATCAAGCCTTAAGCCCAAGCCTTAGTCTATTGCGTGGCGTGGAGGTCACGTCTCGCGCCTTTACGAGGCCTTTGCGCGCCTTTTAGAACCATGATTAACATACTCTCATTATCCCTTTCTATAAACACGTGTCATTCAAACATATATTTTTTTAACTATTCACTCTTCAAAATCATATCAAAAGCACCAAAAACATTAATTGATTCCAGAATTGATGTTTCAAGATGAAGAAGATAAAGGCTGAAAATGAAAAACTTGGAATAGCATATATTACATAATCAAAAATCTTTAATTTTTCCAGGTAATAAAACCCCTTTATTGATTCTTGCTTAATTTGTGTTTGATTTTATTAAAATCCAAGATACTGGATTTTTTTTGTGATTGGTAATTTGCGATTTGGGTTTTTTAGACACTATCATTTACAATTTGATTTTACTAAAATCCAAGTCGGTTGAAGTGCAGATGATTAGAGAGAGAGATGAGAAGGTGAAAGGTTTGAAAATTGTTACAAATGAGGTAAACTAATGAAACTTAGTTTTTATTTTGCAAACATGTTAATGATGTTAAAGGTTCATACTTTCTGATGATCAAAAATGGATGTAATGATAGGCTGAATTTTCTTTCACTTCAATTTTTCAGGTTCATGATGATGGGAAAGGTCCATCACAATAGCAGGCTATTGGGGTCTTTGAGCTTCGCGTTGATGTTTTCACTATCACCTTCACCTTCACCTTGGCTTGGAACACCCAAGGTAAAGTTTGTGTACTAACATTAACAGTGATTATTATGCTAAACTAAGATGTTATAGAAACTTTTTACTACAAGGCTTAATCAGTAGAATTATTGAAGCGCTATAGTTAAATAATACTAAGCTTCAATTGCCAATGACAAGTTCATGTAGACAAGGAAAAGAGTAACAAAACTTTGGAGGGACATTTATAGAGATAAATCAAAGCAGAACATAGCCTCTTATTAATTACACATAATAAGGGATCGTGGGTATAAGAGTTCTGCTCATCTTAGTCGTGTGCAGTGACGCAAAGCTGTATTTTGCAACTTAATTGTTTAATCACAGTACTGCAGTGTATTAAATTCCTGCAATTCGATGTTGTTACATGTATATAGAAAGAAATAGCTGACTGCTTCAGAAACCGTTGTTGTCTTTTATGAGTCAAGGTACGTACTTACTTGCGTTACGGTTGTTTAATTGTTGTGTATATTATGTAAATAGTTGTTTAAATGGCACTAATTGATACTTCTTGAGCCGGACTTAGACACGAACTACCTTAAACATCACAACGACCAAATATAGTATGTAATTTTGATCACCTCTTTGGTAGTGGAGGCCACACGAGAAATGACATTATTGACTAACATTCCATTCTTTAACACGTTCAACCGATCTACTCCTTCCATCACTATTTGACTAACTAGACTTTCTGCTTAACATAAGAGAGACGGTTCCGCTATACCAACTGCCATACAAAACGAGAAATGAAATGTTAGAAACCAAGAATATATCGGGACGTGGCAAAAAGGGTGGTCAAAACGGGAAAACTGAATTATATTGTAATATAAGAAGATAAAAGTCGTTATGATTTTAACCTCATTTGTACAAAAAACGAATAATAGAAATAAGATGAATAACCGCTACACTATATATGGGAGACGAGATAGCTAAATCAAATACATGGGCAATAAGGTTGTGCCTAAATGTTCATATTTGTAGGGGATGTTTGTTAAATCTGTTTATCCGTGTATTCGGGTTTAATACATAAGAGGAGTTTTGATCTAAATATTTCATAAGTGAATAAGCTAATTTAACTTGTTATTTGAGAAATCCATAAGCATATAGTATTAATTTTAAACAAGCAATCCCAAACACCGCCTAATAACACTAAATATTTGGGGGTGTTTGTTTAAGCTTATATGTGGGCTTATGAGCTTATTGAAAGTTATTGGCTTAGATAAGCTTATTATGATATAACATGCTTATATAAGCCCATAAGCCGAAATCAAATAATGTCAAAAGCAAACATATAAGCTTAAACAAACATCCCCAAATACCACCTTAAAACAAAATGCAAATGGAATTATAATATAAAATAGTATTTAGTGGACTAGAATTTAAGAAAAATTACGCCCTAGAATCATTTATATTGTTAAACTTCCTAAGTTATGTTATAAGAAAGTGGATTAAGCTTACGTGTCACGTGTCACGTGTTAGTAAAACACACAACCCATTGAACCAATTTTCCCTTTGATAAACATCCCTATTGACAAATCTCATGCAAAAATTTTAATATAGACTTAATATTTGTCATAGACCCAATGAACCAATCCTAGCCACTTATTTTTTCATCAAAAATAAAAAAAACCACTTTCCACATTTAAAAAAAAAAATCTCACACACTGTTAATCGTTACGCAAAACAAAACATATCATCGCGACGAGAATTAAATTATCTTTCTATAGAGGGGCGACACTATGTACTTTCGACGAACTTTTTTTTATAATTTTATGAAGTCATATACGATTTTATGAAATCATATATGATTTTATGAAATCATATATGATTTTATGAAATCATATATGATTCGTTATACGAATCATATATAATTTTCGCAATTCGTGACTGAAACAAAATTGAAAAAAAGTTCGTTAGAATCACAAATCATATATTATGATTTTATGAAATCATATATGATTTCATGAAATCATATATGATTTCATGAAATCATATATGATTCGTTATACGAATCATATATGATTCGTTATACGAATCATATATGATTCGTATGACGAATCATATATGATTTTCGCAATTCGTGACTGAAACAAAATTGAAAAAAAGTTCGTCGGAATCACAAATCATATATGATTTTATGAAATCATATATGATTCGTTATACGAATCATATATGATTTTCGCAATTCGTGACTGAAAAAAAAGAGGTGGAAAGTGGGTTTTTTTATTTTTGATGAAAAAATGGATGGTTGAGATTGATTAATTGAATCTATAACAAATAATGGGTCTATATTGATTTTAACTCCAAATCTCATTCATAATTAAACTGCACGGCATTCAAAATCGACACTTAGACCTAGCATATCCTAATCACAAATTGCACGGTTTATAGTGATGGTTTGTTTGATATTGATTGTAACATAAACTACGTGACAAGTTAATTACTTCATGAATTAAATAAGATATATGTGAGCGAGCGTGATTATAACATCTATTCATTCGACAAATAATAACAATTTTTTTTTGGCAGTTATAAAAATAAAAACTAAGACAGGGTATTCATTTTTTGACTTGGCATTTTATCGAACACCTTGAATTCAAGTTTTGTTTCAATATATCAAGAGCTGCTTGAAAGAAACATGAACTCTACACAAACAAACACAAGCTCAATACTCCTAAACCTAACAAAAACGAACAATTTACCAAGTAATTAGAGTTCTGTAGGTCCAGCCCTAGATAGATCTTCAAGCCTGTTAAGGTTGTAGAGTACTTATGTAATCACAAGCAACTCTAAGAGAGACTCTAACAAATTAAACTATTGTTTACGCGGAATATAAACAACAGAGTTAAAGAAGAAGAATTACTCAAACAATGATCCTCTATGGATCTTTTCTATTAACAATAAAAGTGTTTTTTGATCGTCTACTTCATCTATGACCATCAGTCAACTTCATCTAGGACCGGAAGGTTTTCTTAAATACTCATGAAACCCTAACAACCTGTTACCTAAGACTCGCTAAAGAGATAAGTATTATCACTTCCTAGGATATCTCATGCATATCCTTATCACTAACTAACTATACTATCAACTCGGAGTAAGCATAATACCCGGAGTAAGCATAATACTACCAAGACTAATATTGTTCTACCAGCAGGAATAACTTTTGATCTGCCAGCACTAACTATAACATTATTCTTACCAGTAGGAACTACATACCTACCAGCAGGAACTTTTACTCTATCAGTAGGAACTACATACCTACTAGTAGTAACTATCTATTACAATATTCCTAACAATCCTCCCTTAAACTTGAATTTGACACAGTTAACTTCAAGTTTCTAGATAGATCTTTCTTTTGTGAGCTTGAGGATGTAATCATGATCTTGATATCTGAGCTGCTTGATCTTTCTTGGACATATACCAAAGACTTTGAAGATTGAAGTATAAGCTGCTTGAAATATTGAAAGAAAGCAGATGATACTTAACTTGAGTAGAAACATTGTTCAAATAGATCAACCATTAACAGCATTATGAAATTCAGCATCTATTCTTGGACTGCAACATGACCACCACAGCTACATGAATGGGTTTGATGAGCCTTTACCAAGTAGCCATTCACTCTTGGCTAGTCAGTCCATTGGCACCCAGAAAGGGTCAAATCCATAGAGGACTGAGACCATTTTCAACTCTTTGGTACATGAAACATTGGCGAGTTGAGATCCCTAATGATTTTTGGCAAACCATCACAGCCATCAACGGATTTGATTATGTCTTTACCATGAGCCGTTTGTTATGAACTAGCCACTTTTCATTCCAAGAATATGGCAAGTGAAAACCATCCAGTTTTGGGTAACCTGGCAACCATCAACGGATTTGATAAGCCTTTACCACATAGCCATTTGCTTGTGGGCTAGACAATCCTTGGGACCCAGAAAGGGTTACTCCCATGGTGGATTGCAAACCATCTCAACTTATTGGTACTTGAAACATCAGTCAGTTGAGTGACCATATGATTTGAAGCAAACCATTAAAGCTATATCAATTCATTCTGGTCAAAAGACATGGGAATTGAAACCATATCTCAATTAATTCTAGCCTGATAGGCCTGGCAATTGAGAACCAAAAGTCAATTAATTCTAGCCTTAAAGGCCTGGCAATTGAGAACCATAGGGTGTTGCAGCAAAAATATGTCCTTGAAAAATTATGCCAAAAAAAACCATGTTCTCAAATTTGATCACATAAAACAGGCTGTATCAAAAAAAAAACAAAAAAAACAAGATGGACCCAAAAAGCAAAAACCACTTACAACAAGCTTTCTAAAATATAGAATAAAACCTAAAAACACAGCAAACAGATAGAAAATATACAAGAGGGTGACAAGGTACCAGTATCAAGCAGAAGGAATGCTAGCAGCAATTTAATTCTTGATGAATTGAATCAACTGCTCAGCATAAGTCATAGCATTCCCCACACCATCAATTTCAATATCCAATTTATGCTTCAACATCTTCTTTATAAGTTGAACTGAAAGAGGATATGACCCATCTGCAAACATATACACCACCTTGCCAGAAATGGTTTCCAATACATGAACATTGAAAAATGGAAATAGTCTCCAACTTCTGATATGCCATTGTTGTTGATCAGACCAAACCAAAGAACCATGTCCACTTTCATGAGATTCAAACAGTACTTGAAGATCACCCCACAACATCATACCAGCACCAGCAAGTGGATGGTCTTCATAGTACTTGACCACCATCCCATAGAGCTTCAACAGATCTTGTCTATCAACCAGATGAAGAATTTCCCTGAGATGAGTAAAATATTTGGAAGAGCTATCCATCATGTACAAAGCATTGATATCTCCCAGTGGAGTAGGTACCACCTCCCAAGTAGCAAAAGCAGACCAAACAATAACAGGATCATCATCATCAGAATCATCATCAGAAAGAACTCGGATGAATGATCTGTCATCAGCATCCAAGTCCAATGCAGTAGAGGACTTCTTCCTGGTTCCAAGAGACTTCCTCCTAGTGCCATAGGTATGCCCTTTTTTCTCAGGACCAGATGACATTGAAACATTAGGTTGTGATGAAGACTCAGATGGTTGTTGAGGATCAACAGGTGGAACATTAGTAGCCTGTTGTTGAGGTACATCAGGTTGAGATGACATTGGAACTTCAGTTAGCTTTGGCTTCTTAGAAACATCATGTTCCAACTCTCCACCAGCTCTTTTAAGAGTCCTCCTGATGTTTAGGGATTGTAGATCTGCAACAGCTGTCCTGATCTTTTCAAACTCAGATTTAAGTTGCTCATCAGACAATGATTTAACATGTTTCATTGTCCAGCCAGTAGTATAAATGGTTGTACTCTGATTTTTCACAAAGGTTCTCATGTAAGCCTTTTGTTGAGCATAAGTCAAAGGCTTATTCCTCTTTTCTTGGAACTTTTGTGCAGCAAAAGCTCTTCTTCTTTCAGCAATTAGAGCAACTATTCTTTCAGCAAAATTGTCTTCATTGACATCAGGACCCAAAAGATCAGAAGTAAGACCTTGATTGGCATGAACTTGACCCATTGATATCATTTTCCAGTCAAGGCCATTACTATAGTAGTTTTGCTGAATCAAGCACATCCTGGTGTTTTTTCTCTGGATCGTCATACTCTTTGTCTTTCATATCAGCATGCTCTTCTGCAATAATCTTTTGCAGCTTCATTACATGCTGTCTTCTCTATAGTTTGCTAAATGTTCCTTCGTTTGCAAAGGAGGGTCTACTTCCTGATAGAGATTTTACCTTGTGTGGGATGTACCAGCAGGAGTATAAGTAGATAAACAGAGTGGAAACACAGCAGACATACCAGTAGGAGAGAGGTGGACTAGGAGAATATTAACACCAGGAGATGAACTATTCAACTATGGAGCATTGATGGTAGCTAGTAGCAGCCTTAGCCAATTTGATGAGAGGATCCATATCTTCTTCCTCTTCTTTATCAGACTCACTCAGAACAACCTTCCTGCTCCTTGTTTTGAGTTTCAACTCCAGCTTTAAAACCTTCTAACCTTTTTTGACCCTCCACATCTTAAAATAACAGCTTGTGTGCCTTAAGCTCTGATTCCAAGGTACTAATTTTCTGCACAAGTTCAGACACTAGAGAAGACAAAGCAGTTAGTGTGGCAAGGTCCTTAGCACCTCCTGAGGTTAGACTTTCTACTAGGGGGAATTGAGTGGACCTGAGAGGTAGTGGTTGTGGAAAGGATCCTCCAGTGTTTTCATCTTCTACATTTGTGGAAAGTGAAAGGTCGCAGGATCAGACTATGGGTTCCTAAAAAAGGAGGCAATGTTGGGGTTCTGAAGTGTAAACCTGCTCAAAACACTGGAGGAATTTGGTCTAATGTTATTGGTTCTAATCACTTGATCCGCACAAATCCTAAACAAGTAGGGGTCGTCCCAAAAATAATGCTTTACATCCTTAAAGAATTTTTTCTTTTGTTGGGACGACATCCCTTTCACTATAAAATTCCCCGCATGGTAATTTGCAATGTCGGCAAACCATGGGGTACTAGAATCACCATGAAAAGATATCATTCCAAGGGTCTCGAGAGGAAATGTTTCATTAATTTCCTTTTTCTCGAGATCACCTTGATGAGGATTTTCTAATCTAGATAAGTGGTCGGCCGCGAGATTCTCCGCTCCTTTTTTATCACGAATAATGACATCAAATTCTTGGAGTAGGAGAATCCACCGGAGCAATCTTGGCTTAGCATCTTGCTTAGCAAGAAGATACTTGAGAGCCGAGTGGTCCGTATACACTATGGTCTTTGATAAGACTAAGTAAGGCCGGAATTTCTCGAAAGCATACACCACGACTAATAATTCTTTTTTCGTAGTCGTGTAATGAGCTTGAGCATCCATCATGGTCTTACTTGCATAGTGTATAGGCTGAAAATGTTTGGTCTTACGTTGCCCCAAGACTGCACTACGCTAAATCATATGCATCACACATAATTTCAAATGGTAGGTCCCAATCGGGGGCAACTAAAATCGAGGCTTCGGTTAACTTCTTCTTAAGTATATTAAACGCTTCAATACATTCTTTTGAAAAAATAAACGGGGTTTCCTTTTCAAGAAGATGGGTCATTGGCCAGGCGATTTTAGAAAAATCTTGAATAAATCGACAAAAAACCCAGCGTGACCTAAGAAACTTCGAACGCCTTTGACGGAAGTCGGATGAGGGAGTTTCGCTATAACATCAACTTTAGCTTTGTCGACCTCAATCCCGGACTTTGAAATCTTATGTCCTAGAACAATGCCTTCTTTTACCATAAAATGGCATTTCTCCCAATTTAGAACTAAATTAGTGTCTTTACACCATTTTAGAATTTGGTCTAAATAGGAGAGTCATGACAAGAAAGAATCCCCGAAGACCGAGAAATCGTCCATGAAGACCTCTATTGTTTCTTCTTTCATGTCGTGGAAAATGGCCATCATGCACCTTTGGAACGTGCCCGGAGCATTACATAAACTGAAAGGCATACGTCGGTAGGCAAACGTCCCATTAGGTCAAGTGAAGGTGGTCTTCTCTTGGTCTTGCGGGTTAATGGGAATTTGAAAATATCCGGAAAATCCATCTAGAAAACAATAATATTCGTTTCCTGCTAATTGTTCAAGCATTTGGTACATAAAAGGCAACGGGAAATGATCTTTACGAGTTGCATCATTAAGCTTACGGTAATCTATACAAACACGCCACCCGGTAACTAGTCTTGTAGGAATTAACTCATTATCTTCATTTTCAACTACGGTCATACCACCCTTTTTAGGTACACAATGAACGGGGCTCACCCACGGACTATCGGAGATAAGGTAAATCAATCCGACATCAAGGAGTTTGATAACTTCCTTTTTGATAACCTCATGAATTTTTCGATTTACCCTTCTTTGATGTTGAATCGCCGGTTTGAAATCATCTTCCATTAAGATCTTATGAGTACAAAAACTAGGGTCGATTCCCTTAATGTCAGAAATTTTACATGCGATGGCCCGTTTGTGTGACTTAAGAACTTTTAAAAGGGCGGCCTTTTCTTCATCTTTTAATTCCTTAGAAATTATGATGGGTAATTTATCGGTTCCTTCTAAAAACGCATATTCAAGATGAGACGGTAAATCCTTGAGTTCAAGCTCCGGAGGATCATCAATAGAAGATTTAATCATTTTAAGTTCCTCAAATTTAAGTTCCTTTGGAGGGAGAGGAGATGATGGATCATCATTTAATAACCTCTCGAGTAGAACAAGATCTCCCTTCGGATCAAAGTCGGCATCATCAATTCCCGGTAGAATTGAATCATTTGTAAGAAAAGCTTTGATTTCTTCCAGAATGAAGTCACCTCCTTCAAAAGGAGTGAGAGAAGGAAAGGAAGTATAAAGGATAAGATCTAAAGACGGAGTGGGATTGCCACTTTTAGAACTATCTGAAAATCCGAGCACTTCTTGAGCATACTCCTCACATGAAACGTCGATGACATCGATTCGATTAACTGATTTAGCATTATTGTATGATGTCGGTAACCAATAAATCACTTCACTTCATATTAAGAACAAGCAATTAAGATTAGGAGATGAGAAGAATTTTAGAGAGAGAGAATGAGAGAAAATGGAAGGATTACTTGCAAAATGAAAAGTTACAAATGAACCAACACCCTCTCCATCCTTGGAAAGGGGTATTTATAGTTAAGACTAAAAGGCTTGCATGCCTTTAGTAATTCTACAGGTCGGGCTCGGGTTTACTTGTGCTTTCGCCCGATACACGTGACCGATTAGATTACAAATAAGAGCCCGTTTACCCGTCTAGCCTATTACAATGTATATTAATTTAGTGACCGAGACCTAATATAGTTTTGAACAAACTTCCATTGCTCGACTCAATATTTTGAGGCTAACAATCTCCCCCGAAGTGAGTTCACTATGACACTCCTTCATGAGATGAATGAGATTGCTTTTGTCGTTGAGCTCTTGTGATCTTTGTCTCTGTCTACGTTGTAGGCTTGTTCCTTCATGCTTTGTGATCTTTGATCTTGAGCCTTTGTCATTGTCTTTAGACTTCGTCTTTTCCGTCCGAGATCTTTAAATCTTTATCCTTCCGTCTTGATCGTCTTTGCCACCTTGCGATCTTGTGTCTTGACCAACATGCTCACACTTTGCATCATCTTGAAAGCTTGCTAACAATCTCCCTTGATAGACTTGATATCTTTGAAGGAAGATCTTGTATATCAGAGTTTGTGCGGAAGTCTTTGTCTTTTAATTCTTGAGCTTTCATGATTCTTGAATCTTGATGCTTATAGAATGTCTTTGTAGTTTGAGCATGAGCATGTGGTAATGAATCCGACTTCAGCTGGAATGAGGCATCACCATCTCCATCTTTATGTATCCTGAAATAAAACAGTTAGCAATAAAGCGGGTGGACGAATATGGCTTTGTCATTCATCCGGATTTGGTTAGATTAACCTCCGGTTCTGTAGGACCATTTTACAGTATAAATATTGTACCTGTGATCAGGTAGATTCAAAGAATCTCCTTGACAGGGTTTCCAGCTCAAAGCGTAGGATCTTCTAACACAAATGTATTAGATTTGCCATGCTTGCTAGTTCTCATTACCGGAATGTCTCAAAGCAAACCACACGGTAAGAGTGAATCAGATAGTTACTATCTTTCTGATTATGTCGTCAATTCATTTACTGGACCTTTATCGATATCCAGTTAACACAAGCTTGATTCATATAGAATCTCGCAAGTCACCTACCGCAGTGCTGTTTGATGATGACACTGGAAGGATTTCCATTCGTCATTGTGAATACTAAAGAGTATCACTCTAAATGTTCGGGCAGAATCACAAGGATAATACATAGGACTCTTGTTAACAGCTTGTGAACTTAATGATGTTCAGCAAGTGTTTGTCATGGAATGTGTCCTAATGAGATTTATTTGATGATCTATTGGCTCTAGACTTGATTAGTGCATTTTGGTTTTTAGTAATCGGAGGCTGGAGCAGACTGCCACCTATTCAATATTAACTAACTCAGAGTGAGAAAGTCAATAGAAGTCGTGTGTATCTCCGTGACAAATGAGACAAGTTTCTTTTGAGAGAAACTCGAATGGCTAGGAAGGGTTGTGCATTGCATCACTGGGTCCATGATGTCGTCTTCAATGTCAGCAGTCAACATTGTGATTCTGACAGCATATGTATTGACCCGGTTTCTACCTAAGTTGTGTGGAGGGCTACTTTCTTTAGACCCTTTATCCATACATTTCTTTTTAATTCTTCAACCCCTTCAATGCTTACCAAGATGTCATTACTAACACCTTGTTGTGATTGTTCCAGTGTTAGCTCAATCTTAGTCGGCATTCTTCCCTTATACACATTCATCTCCAATCATACCTAAGGACTGTTATTTACGACTAACAAATTCCATTATTTATTTTTAGAGTTTTACGAGTTCGCTTTTAATTATTATCTTATAGTTAAATCGCGTAAACTAAAAATCAACGTTCAATGTAAACGGACATCAAAAAAATTAAAGTTTACATCAAGCAAGCGTTATATGATTATTAGAACGATAATTTATAACTTTTTGTAATTTATCTTTGTTGGTTACGTAAAACGCTTACGTTTCGTAATAAAATTACATTCGGTCGTACCCGGAAGCACCTATACCTATCTATGCTCAAACAAATACCCACATTTATACCCAATACATAAAATTTTATCAATTTATCAACTAAATAAGCCTTATGGCCGGATGTGTGTATGTACACACTTAGCACCTCATTTAAATCCAAGTAAATTACCTTAACTCAACAAGGTACCTTACACAACACAAGTTTCTAAACATTGGCTTGTCAAAGTCCTCCCCCCCTCACATGTTGCGTCTCCCTCCTCCTAGGGAGGAGGAGAGCTCTTACACAATGGTACTTCTAACTCTACTTCCTAACTTGGGTTAGTTTAAGGTTAATACATGTGATGGTTACTATAAGAAGCAAGTAACTTGTTCATTATCATACACATATCTATTCCTAGTAAAAATTCAAACAAAAACTCTCTCCCCACTTCATTAAACCCACGGCATACCTTGAGTGTGCTAGGGTTTCATTTTAATTTTGCATCCAAGGCATTCCAAGTATTCAAGTGTTCATTCCAAGGTCACCTAAGGTTACTCAAGGTGTTAACAAGCTTGGATTCGGGTTTAACAAAGGTTTATCAAGAAAACATATCTAGGGTTTTCTTGATTAGGGTTTTGATTTTGGAAGCTTGGTTAGGGTTTATATCTTGTGATCTTCATCCTACTCATCTACTTTAAGGTCTATTTAAAGTATTTAATATTCATTCATTCATTTACTTAATTATATACTTGTTATATTATGTTAATCACCACCTAGATTTTATTTTTGGAATTTACAAAGTAAAAACATGTATGTACATACAAGAATTATTTTTCATGGGATAAAAATGATGTCTACCATATGTCAATATGCTTAAAATAAGAGTTTACAAGTGTTGAATAGTTTATTTAATTAATTGTTAAGTTTTGATTATTTACTTAATTATAAAGTTCATGGACTTAAATAAATATGTGGGACTCATTTCTTGGACAATATGGACATATTATGATATAGAGGGCTTAATATATATATATATAAGATGTGTACTTTACAAATGAGAGGACTTGTGAAAATTTACATAAGTTATTAATACATAAAAATAGTTAAGTTATATATAACAATTCGAAAGTTACTGTTAGCAAACAAGTACTGGACATTTTATTTTTTTAAATAATACATTTCATGACGATCGTAAGCATGTAAGGAACTTGAAAAACGGAATTATAATGAACGAGTTATGATTTAAACAAGTTACGTATAATTAATTCTATAAAAACAGTTTTTATAAACTGTTGTGAATAGTAATTATTACTGTTCATGGGTTTAAATTTTATAAATATGATATTTTGATAAATTAACTTAATACGAAAGGACAGGACATTAAAGAACTCGAAAAAAAAAAACGGAATTATAACGAACAAGTTACGAATTTTACAAGTTATATATATAATGAACTACATAAAAACAGTTTTAAGCACTGTTGTGGACAGTAATTATTACTGTTCGTCAGGGGTTTACTTTTTATAAATATGATATTTTAATAAATTTTCTTAATACGAAGTCGTGGACATAAGAAACATATAAATCGGAGTTAAAACGATAAAGATATGAGGTTTCAAAATCGCGCGTACTATTTATATTTTTTTATACATTTTTTTATATAAAACAATTAAATTAATATCATTATGTAACCAATAAAAACATTAAACCATATATTTTTACAAATGATGCATTAGTAAATAAAAATAATATTTTCTTTACGGGTACAAGTACATATACTTTTTAATTAACAAAGTACGAGTTAATTATTAATTTAACTTTTAAAGATTTAATAAAAACTAATAGGTGGTGGTGTGACTATATAACATGTGATATTTTATTTATACAAAATACATTACACTCATACGGCCTATAATTAATTAGGTTGCATTCGGATTGCCGAGACGATTCACTTATTTGATTTAGATAATCAATCATTCACTTACGGTGAGTTCATAGCCCCGCTTTTATACAATTATATTGTTTTACAACTTTGGGGTGAGAAACATGCATCGTTTTACATTTGGACGCAAGTACCCTTTTAAACAAGTTACGAGTTGGCCTAAGTAGCTAAACCCACTATTGCCCACTATCATGAACTGTCAATTGCTAGTTAGCGAGCGCGAATGTTATGAATAGATCTATTTGGGATTGACATCCCCGTTCGGGTGAGTAGCGCTCATCAGTTTCGAATGTACTAAAACAACGAACGTATACATGTCGGAACAATTTGGATGTTGCGGGTTTGAACATCTACACGGGCACATTTTGTGCATTAAATTGCATACATAGATGTCGAGCTTCGGTGTCATGAGCTTAGTGCACTTCGTAATTACTTTTAAGATATTGTATGTGTTAACAAGTCTTTACATTGGAAATCTTGCGGAGTCCACTTTTTATACATTTACCTTAACCCTGTGAATTTACACACCAAACTTTATGTTGACATTTTAAAGGCATGTTTTTCTCAAAGTTCATAAGGAACCGAGATAAAAGGATACATTGGTGGTCACCATTTTGGAGTCATTACTATAAAGATTTGGGTGCATTACATTTTGGGAATATTTGTTATGTCTTAAAATCTTTACTTTTCATGGATGAACTATTTAAGCTTCGGGCTATTGTAACAAACAAGTCTATTTAATCCAATGTATCAATTTTAAACGACTCATATAGAGGTCGTTCTCATATCTCGTGCTGTTGATCTATGAAGTAACACTCTCCAACCCATATTCCGCTGCGACCCATTTTGGGGGTGTTACAGATTGGCATCAAGAGCCTAGGTTATAGAGAACCAGGTCAAATGTTTTTACTTGGACTATAACCATTTTCAAACATTGCATCATACGAAAGTTTTTCACCGGGGACCAATACACTATTGAGTTGCATAGTTGGTTATGCTTTATGTTTTCATGATCTGATACATGTTTATATTTATACTACCATATTACTTGATGGTCCTTAATATAATATACTTATATAAGTTTATTTATCTTCCTGCAGTCATGTCTTCTGCATCATCCGCGGTCACCTATACCTCTGTGTATACTGACTCCGAACCAGGGAGAGTCTTTTGGGGAGCCGATGAGGAGATACCCGATGGAGGTTTTCTACGAGTCATCGTATACGGATACGATGAACTTCCTATGCAGCCAGTAGACCCACCATCCCCTGACTATGTGCCTGGACCTGAGCACCCATCATCTCCTGACTATGTGCCCGGTCCTGAGCACCCACCATCACCCATCGAGATACCATATGTTCCTGAGCCTGAGTACCCCAAGTACTTAGTACCTTCGGAGGATGAGGCACCCATGGAGGACCAGCCTCTACCCATTGATGCCTCACCCGTAGCCCTATCACCGGGCTATGTGCCTAATTCTGATCCGGAGGAGATCCAGGGAGGGACTCGAGGAGCATTTGCTGATACCCTGACGACGAGAGGGGGGATAGAGATTGATGACGCCTCCGATGATGACAGTGATTGATGATACTGAGCTGATGTGAGGAGCCCGTTCGAGGACTAAGAGGAGGAGGGAGCACCCAGCTCCCGGTCCGACTCTTCTGCAGGATACCTGTTGTTGACCCTGTTCCCTCAGCTAGGGATACAGAGGCATTTGAGACTGATGAGTCTGCACCTACACCTAGACCACCTCAGATTAGGATCCCCTTTGCCCAGACACGTCTCTGTAGGGCACGGAAGACTTTCAGACCTGAGCCACCGATGTCAGCATCCATGTGGCCACGCCATTGTGAGTATGCTGCCGCACTGCAACCACCACTACTGTTGGCATCTCCACCCATTACCCCTTACATCCCCACTTATCTACTAGCCCTACTGCTGCAGGGGCACTTAGGCTATAGGGCAGGCCGGATTCGATGAGCAGCTTGCAGCTGGATCAACCTTCATCACTCCATCTACTTCCCCAGACTGATGTTCCGAGCGCGGAGATGCCGCTCGGAAAGAGAGTTTATCTTACTCTCCAGCTCCCGGATCGGATCGGGTGAGAGTTCAGCACTGGTGCTGCGCGAGACAATCAAGGCCTACTCCAGAGGTTGACACTTGGGATGAGATTGTTGAGGCCATGATGGAGATAGCACCGACCACCTTGGAGGGGGTCGACCAGAGAGTAACAGAGCTTGATACTACTGTTAGGCAGAGGACTGAGGAGTTTCAGGTATGATTTAAGGAGGCATATGATGACCGAGCTTACTTGAGAGCCCGAGTCAACACACTATTTAGAGATAGACCATACCACCGCCACACAGCTTTGGCTTTGGATAGAGAGGCTGTATATGCTCGTATAGCATGGACTGGTTCTGAGGAGAGGAGTGCAGCCATAGAGGCACATGTTAGGACACTAGAGGCACAGGTTGCCACGTTGATTGCTCAGACCACATCACTTCAGACTCAGTTGACTACAACGCTTGGACGTATTGCGACACTAGAGGCTAGAGACCCAGAGCCCCAGGATGGGCCAGCTGAGGCTGGCAGCAGCTGTTAGTCATGTATCATTTGTAGCTATCCTGTATAGCCTATTAAGTTTTATGGGTTACTCCCAGCTAATAGGCTGTAGGGACTTTTGTTTTATCTTTTTAGCTATCATTGTATGGCGTGTTAAGTATTATGGGTGATCCCCAGCTAACACCGCCTTAGGTCCATATTTTCACTTTTGTATCTCATTGTACTGAACATGTTGTAATCAGGGCCATCATGTATGATTATCGATGTTGTTGTGTATGGATGTTGATTTATTTATGTCATTGTTGATTTCACTTTCAGTTGTATATTTCACTGTGGATGGTGATCTCATTTTATTTATTATGCATATGTCACGTTACGTTTATGATTATGTGAAATCTGACGTGTATTATATTCCTTGTGATTTTGAAGAAAATGCCACCAAAAAGAAGAACCACGAGGACAACACCCGCCACCACAACCACTCCTACCACAACTGTCACTAATGCTCAACTCCAAGCTTTAATTGATCAAGGCGTTGCTGCTGCTCTAGCAGAACGCGATGCAAGCAGGAGCAGAGACGGCAATAACAGCCATGGTTCAGGAACCGGCGGAAGAAGGAAAGTGCCTACTCAACGAGAATTCACTTACACTGATTTCTTGAAGTGCCAGCCTATAAATTTCAAAGGCACCGAAGGAGTCGTTGGCCTGACCCAATGGGCAGAAAAGATGGAATCTGTTTTCCTTATCAGCAACTGTGCTATTACAAGTCAGGTTAAGTATGCATCTTGTACCCTTCAAGGAAGTGCCTTGACGTGGTGGAACTCACACGTAAGGGCTGTCGGACAAGATGTTGCATATACAATGCCATGGACGGCTTTGAAAAGGATGATAACAGATAAATATTGCCCCAGGGGCGAGATCAAAAAGCTTGAATCTGAGTATTGGAACTTAAAGGTGAGAGGTACTGATTTAATGACTTATAATCAACGATTCCAAGAGTTGGCACTCATGTGTGATAGAATGTTTCCTGAGGAATCAGCTAAAGTGGAAAGGTATGTCGAGTGTCTTCCCTGAACTTGATTTCTTAGGCTTGTTAAGGCATCAAAGCCTCAGTCAATGCAAGAGGCCATTGAATTTGCTACTGAAATGATGGAAAAAAAGATGCTCACTGCAGCTGAACGTCAAGCAGAGAATAAGAGGAAATTTGAAGATACTTCAAGGAACAACCAAAAACCAACAGCAACCATTCAAAAGAAATAATGTGGCACGGGCTTACACTGCATGCCTGGCGCTCAGATGGCCTTATGGGAGGAACCAAACCACTATGTTGCCAAGTGACATTATCACCACGATGGGCCATGTACTCAAAAGTGCACTAACTGCAAAAAGATTGGTCACTCGGCCCGTGACTGTAAAGGTCGACCTGCTGCTAACAACAACAATAACAACAACAACAACAATAACCAGAGAACCCAAGGGACAAATCCACGAGGTATCACTTGCTTTGAGTGTGGAGTTTAAGGTCACTTCAGGAGTGACTGCCCAAAGCTGAAGAATGGAAATCAAGGGAATCGAGCTGGAAATGGCAATGCTGTAGCAAGAGCCTTATGTTGTTGGGCTCTGTGACACGAACCCAGAAACTCTAATGTTGTCACGTGTATCGTTCCTCCTAAATAACCGTTATGCTTTCAATACTAATTTGCATTATGGTGTCCGATAGAAGTTTTCATATCTTCTGAATTTTAGTTCTTTTGATTGATATCATCCCAACTACTTTAGACCATGGTTATGATGTTGAGTTAGCTGACGGTAGGATAATTTGGGTTAATAAACTTATACGGGGTTTGGCTTGCACTTCATAAACTTTTAAATCATCCATTCAACATCGGATTGATGCCGTGGAGATGGGGTCGTTTTGACGGTCATTATCGGAATGGATGAGTTATGCTAAATATCATGTCCGTAATCGATTCTGATGAGGAAAACTTGTTCGGTTCCCTTTGGAGACAGATTATAATTTTCATGGAGACGGAAGCAACATTCGGTCCGGAGGTCCGGATTAAGAACTCATCTCGTGCACCAAAACACAAAAGTATTTGCTGGAGGGATGTCTATCCTTTCTAGCACCGGTTATTTGAAAAAAGGCGGAAGACAAGTCGAAGGAGAAGCAACTTGAAGAATTACTAATAGTTCAAGACTTTCCTGAGGTATTTCCCGAAGACTTACCGGGTATTCCACCAACCCGCCAAGTGGAATTTCAAATAGATTTGATACCTGGTGCTGCGTCAGCTAGTAGCACGGGGCACCTTATCGACTTGGACTCCGTCGAGATGAAAAGAATTGTCGGATAACTAAAAGGGAACTTCTGATAAAGGGTTTATATTTTTTTTAAGCCCTAGTCCTCACCTTGGGGAGGGCTTGGTTTGTCTTGTTTGGTCCCAAAAAAGCAGGATGGATCATTCGGATGTGCATTGGTTACTGTGATTGAATAAGCTGACGGTAAAGAACCAGTTATCCGCCTTTCCAGGATTATGATTTGTTTCGATCAACTACAAGGTTTTCGAGTATATACTCAAAGATGACCTGAGGTCGGGTTATATCAACTAAGGGTTCGTTGGAAGAAAGATCATTCCAAAGACCGCTTTCCAGAACTCCGATATGGGACATTATGTATTTCAAGTTATTGTTGTTTGGTTTTGACTAAGCAACCATGCTGTATTTTGAATCTCATGAATCGGGTGTGCAAACCATATCTGGATAAATTCGTGATTGTCTTTATTGACGATATTCTGATATACTCAAAGAACAAGCAAGAGCATGCAGAGCACCTCAAGTTAATCTTGGAGTTGGTTAAGAAGGAGCAGTTGTATGCTAAATTCTCTAAATGCGAATTCTGGATCCCTAAAGTACAGTTCCTTGGTCACGTGATCGACAGTCAGGGTATTCATGTGGATCCTGCCAAGATTGAATCCGTTAAAGATTGGGCATTCTCCTCAGTCTGCAACGGAGAGATTCGTCAATTTCTAGGCCTAGCAGGCTCTAGCGAAGATTCATTGAAGGATTCTCACCGATCGTCAAGCCAATTGTCTCAAGCTCACTCAAAAAAGAAGATCAGGTTGATTGGAGTGACAAGGCATGAGGCAGGTCTCTTTCCCGTTGATCAAGCAGAGTTATGTAGCTGCACCAATTCTAGGTTTCCGAAAGGAAATGGTAGACTTTATCGCTTTACCTTGTGACGCTTCAATCAAAGGGATCGGGCGCGGTGCTAATGCAGAGAGAAAAGGTGTATTGGCTTATGCATCACGACAACTAAAGCTTCATGAGAAAAATTACACCACTCATGATTTGGAGTTAGGCGCAGTAGTGTTTCGCCTCTAAAGATTTGGAGGCATTATATGTAGGGTGGACACAATGTCCAGTGTGCACTGACCCAAAAAGTTTACAACAATCTCGATCAGAAGGAATTAAACATGAGATGAGACAGGCCGTTGGTTGGAATTGCTTAGTGACTACGATTGTGAAATCCGTTATCACGGAAAAGCAAATGTAGTGGCTGATGCATTGAGCAGAAAGGAACGAAATAAAGCCATTACGGGTTCGGGCCTTAGTTATGACTATTGGTTTGGACCTTCCCAAGCGGATTTTGGAGGCTCAGATTGAGGCAAGAAAACCAGAAAACCTCAAGTCCGAAGACGTAGGAGGTATGTTGATTGAGAATTTGAGGACCAGAATAAAGCCAGGAAGGAGAAGTTGGAAAACCCGCATGCGGACGGGACATTGAGTCTAAAAAAGGAGTTGGTTGCCACGCTATGGTGACCTAAGGACTCTGATTATGCATGAGTCTCCACAAGTCGAAATATTCTGTTCATCCGGGTTCGATTAAAATGTACCAAGACATGAAGCAACTATATTGGTGGCCTAACATGAAAGCTGACATTGCCACCTATGTTAGCAAGTGTTTGACGTGTTTAAGAGTCAAAGCCGAACACCAAAAACCTTTGCTTACTGGGTACAACCCAGCAAATACCTCAAAGAAGTGGGGACAATATCACTATGGATTTTGTCACCAAACTCCCAAGAACGCAAAGTGGAAACGACACCATATGGGTAATTGTAGACCGACTCACTAAGTCTGCACACTTTTTACCGATAAGGGGAAAATGGCCTTAAGACAAGCTAGCCAAGACATGTACTTATGAAAGAAGTAGACAAAGGCATGGGAGGCCCAGTCCGTCATGACATTTTTGATCATAACCCCCCGTGTTTACGTCAAATTTCTGGAGGTCATTTCAGAAAGCTATGGGTACTCGGCTGGATATGAGTACGGCATATCATCCGGAGACCGATGGACAAAGCGAAAGAAATCCTCATACATAACTCTTTGAAGATTATGTACGCGCTTGTGTGATAGGGACATTAAGGAAGGTTGGGAAGGACACTTACCGCTGATCGAATTCTCGTACAACAATAGTTACCATGCTAGTATTAAAGCTGCCCCATTCGAGGCACTTTATGGCCGAAAGTGTCGATCACCTGTGTGTTGGGCCGAGGTCGGAGATGCTCGGCTCACCGGTCCAGAACTTGTTCATGAAACAACCGAGAAGATTGTCCAAATTAAGCACAGAATGCAAGCTGCTCGTGATCGCCAAAAGAGTTACGCCGATGTGAGACGTAAGCCTTTAGAGTTTCAAGTTGGTGATCGAGTTATGTTAAAGGTATCACCTTGGAAAGGGGTCGTACGTTTTGGAAAACGGGGAAAGTTGAACCCGAGGTATATTGGACCTTTCAAGGTGTTAGCCAAAGTGGGAACCGTTGCTTATAGACTCGAACTACCTCAACAGTTAAGCAGGGTTCATAGCACGTTTCATGTATCCAATCTAAAGAAGTGTTTATCTGACGAGCCATTGGCAGTTCCGTTAGATGAAATACACATTGATGATAAACTCCACTTTGTTGAAGAACCAGTGGAAATCTTGGATCGTGAAGTCAAGAAGTTAAGGCGAAGTCGTATTCCCATCATCAAAGTTCGATGGAACTCCAAGAGAGGTCCTGAGTTCACATGGGAACGCGAAGATCAGTTCCGGGAAAAGTATCCGCACCTCTTCACAAAAACCGCACCCTCGAAAAATGCTGCATCTTGAGCCTTGGGACAAGGCTCTTCTAACGGGTGGAGACTGTAACATTTCTCATTTTCAGGTTATTTACGACTTTAATAAATTCCATTATTTATTTTTAGAGTTTTACGCGTTCGCTTTTAATTATTATCTTATAGTTAAATCGCGTAAACTAAAAATCAACGTTCAATGTAAACGGACATCAAACAAATTAAAGTTTACATCAAGCAAGCGTTATATGATTATTAGAAGTATAATTTATAACTTTTTGGTAATTTATTTTTGTTGGTTACGTAAAACGCTTACGTTTCGTAATAAATTACATTCGGTCATACCCGGAAGCACCTATACCTATTTATACTCAAACAAATACCCACATTTATACCCAATACATAAAATTTTACCAATTTATCAACTAAATAAGCCTTATGGCCGGGTGTGTGTATGTACACACTTAGCACCTAATTTAAATTCAAGTAACTTACCTTAACTCAACAAGGTACCTTACACAACACAAGTTTCTAAACATTGGCTTGTCAAATTCCTTCCTCCCCCTCACATGATGCGTCTCCCTCCTCTTAGGGAGGAGGAGAGCTCTTACACAATGGTACTTTTAACTCTACTTCCTAACTTAGGTTAGTTTAAAGTTAATGCATGTGATGGTTACTATAAAAAGCAAGTAACTTGTTCTTTATCATACACATAACCATTCCTAGTAAATTTCAAACAAAAACTCTCTCCCCACCCCGTTTAAACCCACGACATGCTTTTAGTGTGCTAGGGTTTCATTTTAATTTTGCATCCAAGGCATTCCAAGTATTCAAGTGTTCATTCCAAGGTCACCTAAGGTTACTCAAGGTGTTAACAAGCTTGGATTCGGGTTTAACAAAGGTTTATCAAGAAAACATATCTAGGGTTTTCTTGATTAGGGTTTTAATTTTAGAAGCTTGGTTAGGGTTTATATCTTGTGTTCTTCATCCTACTCATCTTCTAAAAGGTCCATTTAAAGTATTTCATGTTCATTCATTCTTTTCCTATTGTGTACATACTTGTTGTATAATTTAATCACCACCTAGATTCATTTTTGAGTTATATAAAGTGTTTAAGGGTTTGGTAAATTCGAATTTCATGTTATATATAGTAAAATAATACTTGAAATGAAGGAACATGCTTAGTAAGAGTGTTAAATAAATTATATGAATGATTTACAAATTAAATAGTGTTGAAGGTTTATTTACATACTTATGTATCAAGAGATCACAAGGACATGGAGTTCATTTGAACAAGTGTCATGGACATTTAGAGGACTTAATACATGTAAGATACACGGTATAACACTTGGTGAAATTATGGTGCAAAGTTCTTAAACAAAAATGATTATAAACTAACTTTATTAATTAAAAACCCTAATTACTTTTAATACCTACTGTTTGGATTCGAACCATAAACCATACATTTTATATTTTATAAAAATAGTACTCTTCACAAGGATCGTAAGCATGTAAGGAACTCGAAAAACGGAATTATAACGAACAAGTTACGAATTTTACAAGTTATATATAATTAACTATATAAAAACAGTTTTAAGCACTGTTGTGAACAGTAATTATTACTGTTCATCAGGGGTTTAAATTTTATAAATATGATATTTTGATAAATTATCTTAATACTAATCCAAGGATATAAGGAACTCGAGAAACGGAATTATAATGAACGAGTTATGATTTAAACAAGCCACGTATAATTAATTCTATAAAAACAGTTTTTATAAACTGTAATGAACAGTAAAAGTTACTGTTCATCAGAGGTTTAAACTTTATAAATATGATGTTTTGATAAATTATTTTAATACGTAGGATTGGACATAAGAAACGTATAAAACGGAGTCGAAACGATAAAGATATGAGGTTTTAAAAATCACGCGCACTATTTTTACTTTTATATATTGTTTTATAAAACAACTAAACTAATAATGAAATATCATTATGTAATCAATAAAAACATTTAATCCTATATTTTTCCAAATAGTACATTAGTAAACGAAAATAATATTTTCTTACGGATACAAGTACACACACTTTCATTTAACAAAGTACGAGTTAATTATTGTTTTAACTTTTAAAGAATTAATAAAAACTATTAGGTGGTGGTGTGACTATATAACATGTGATGTTTTATTTATATATAATACATTATACTTATACGGCCTATAATTAATTAGGTTGCTTTCGGATTGCCAAGACGATCCACTTATTTGATTTAGATAATCAATCATTCACTTACGGTGGTCATAGCCCGCTTGTATTCAATTATATTGTTTTACAACTTTGGGGTGAGAAACATGCATCATTTTACATTTGGACGCAAGTACTCTTTTAAACATATTACGAGTTGGCCTAAGTAGCTAAACCCACTATTGCCCACTATCATGAACTGTCAATTGCTAGTTAGCGAGCGCGAATGTTATGAATAGATCTATTTGGGATTGACATCCCCGTTCGGGTGAGTAGCGCTCACTAGTTTCGAATGTACTGAAACAACGAATGTATACATGTCGGAACAATTTGGATAGGTTGCGGGTTTTAAACATCTACTCGGGCACATTTGTGAATTATATTGTCATACATAGATGGCGAGCTTCGGTGCGGTGTCATGAGCTTAGTGCACTTCGTAATTACTTTTAAGATATTGTATGTGTTACATGTCTTACATTGGAAATCTTGTGGTCCTATTTTATACATTTACTAAACCTGTGAATTCACCAACTTTATGTTGACGTTTTAAAGCATGTTTTTCTCAGGTCAATAAGGTACGAGAAACAAGGATACATTGGTTGGGTCACCATTTTGGAGTCATTACTATAAAGATTTGGGTTCATTACATTTTGGGAATATCTGTTATGTCTTAAAATCTTTACTTTTCATGGATGAACAATTTAAGCTTCGGGCTATTGTAACAAACAAGTCTCTTTATCCAAATGTTTCAGTTTTAACGACTCATAATAGAGGTCGTTCTCATATCTCGTGCTGTTGATCTATGAAGTAAACACTTCTCCAACCCATATTCGTTGGACCCCCATTTGGGGGTGTTGTTACATCATTAGGTTTGATTGAATGTTGCATCCGCGTGCACTTTCTGAGGGGGTAGAGAATTATGGTCCTTTGAATGCATAAATTATCTCAGTAACCATTACCTTGATATGAGCAATATTAGTTTCTAGTAAAGCAAGGTCAATCTGGATGATCGTCTGGGTATTTTCAATCTTTGTCAGCCTGGAACCAACATTCTATGCTTTAACTTCTTGCCTTGGTCAAAGGCAATTGGTTGAGTGTTTGCTTATATATTATATATATATTATTGACGAATCACTCACAAAGAAGAGTTACTACCTACGGTATTCCGCCCTTAGAATCCACCCCTAAGAACCCATGATTCGACTTACACCTATAAACTTTGAAGCCTTCCCTTTAGAAGCTTACTAAACCCCAACTAGATCCCCAATGATCTAGGCTTGATCCTACGGATACAAGACTTCCTTTATAACTCAATAGATTGAAAGATCGATGATTGAACCAAGTCCTAACCTAGCCTAGAGACTTGATTCTAAAGAAAGGGTATGAGAAATAAGAACCTCAACAAAACACACAAGTATGGATTAGGTACTTATGTGGCTCTCATGCGGAGATGTGTTCACTTCAATAGAATGATAGATGAGAATTTTGGAACACTTGATGTTAGACTTAGAGGATTAGAGAAGAGGAAAGAATGTTTGCAAGAGGTGAGGAATACAAAGGCCAAGGGTAGGTATATATAGGCCAAAGATCCCAAACTTTAGGAAAATATTTCGCGAGTGGCGCGCTTCCCACGCATCAGCACGTGGCCAGCGTGACAGATTCTCAAAATGATTTATTTAGGATTTTGGCGTTTTAAATACCCGCACTTGTTAAACCCCTAATTGTACTTCACGCTATGACTTTTCAATCATTCTTACACTCAAGGTCAACCAACTCAAATAGCCATCTGATAAAAACGTTTGTGAAGTATTTAAAAGCCTTTCGCTTATTTGATATTATAAAAAGAAAAGAATTATCGAAAAGGGGTATTTTGGGTTGTTAACATGAATAAATTCAATAACTAGGTATGAACTCGAAGGTCGAGGAGGATAAAAGAGAAAGTATGCCATATTATTAGATTTAGAGAGAGAAAGGGAAGAGTGTGTGTTTTTAGAGGAGGGGGAGAAACACACACTTATGAGAAGTTACAATGATTATCCTCACCCCTCCTTAGAAGTAAAGAGGGGAATATATAGTCCGGGATACGTTTAACTATCCTATCTTGACATATCTAGTCCTTGCGTATCCGGCTATAGGTAATCTAGTGTAATTCCATATAAGTCTTCATATTTTAAGGCTAACAATCTTCCCCAATATGTAAACATACCGAATTACTTACAATGTTCCTAACAAGTATAAATACAACAAAATAAAGTCTTCCAAAGTGCTTCCAAAACTGAAGATGACTTCTGTGTCTTCTAGTCTTGATACTTGTACTCCAGCTTGGATCTTCAGTGTCTTTACTTGTTTCAGGAACCATTATAATATGCATGAGTTGGATTAACTTCCCCCCAATTCATGCAGCATGCCTTGAAAAGCTTTCTTCATAGACTCTTTTTTGGTGAAGCTTCTAAGTCAGCTTCCCCCCAAACCAACATCCATATCTTGAGCAGATTTTGAAACGTTGATGTAGCTTGAACAATCTTCTATCTTTGTCATTAACGTGCACATCAGAATTTTGTATAAGAAGAGGTCAACCACACCAAATATTACTGCTTTTATATTGTTTCATGACATTTGGTCTTGGTGAATATTCGTTCGGGGAAACATGCAAGAGATCAGCAAAAATCATCTCACGCTTGCAGAATACTTCACGTAAACCAGACTAAGTAAAGTATAATACACTATTTCCCCCTGGAAGTTGAACTAATAACTTTAAAGTACATGTTTTCCCCCATGATGGTTTCTAACTCTTGGAAGCACTATTGTCGTGTACGCTCATATACTCAAGAAGTTCTTGTCTTAAGAACAACTCTTGAAAAGTTATAAACGTCGTTGAAGAACTTTGAAAATTTTGCTAAGATTGTGAAGTACCATTGTCGTTTAATAGCACAATAATATCCCGTTAGAATTTATGATCACATCTCAACCCTGTAAACTCTCTGGCTAACTTACCAACCTCGTATTCTGCCGGCTATCTGTTGTGAACACATGGTGAAGTAAACCCGATATTCTAAACTTGACACTAAAGTACAATCCCCCATATTTGTTACTTAAGCTTGCACTATTGTTGATTGACGAACAGTGCAGAAGAAAATCTCTAATTACCTTATACCCAACATCAAAAGTATAAGAAGTACAACACCTCTTAAAACTATCCACATCTGCATCTGCGTGTAACACTGAGCACTACAACGCAACTCCTTTAAGTGATAGCCATACATTGTGAGTACTACAATGTAACACTACATCAGGTATAGCTAGATAATCCAAGTCTCAATAATAAGCTATATAAGTTCAAGCAAGTCATCAATCGATAGAGGGGTTTAAAGAAAAAGGGTAGAAAGTAAAAGAAAGTCTCGATGATGAAATAAGTAGACGCCTTCATGAAATCCCACTTCAACATCAAATAAGAAATACCAAATCAACTCCGTGATCACTTGACATTCATTTAAATCTGAATCCATAACCGTTTATCATTTTAGTAAATCTTATGTAGGATCATTTTAGCATTAAGTGTTGTGTTTGCTTTGGTGTTTTGATTTGATTGTTGTTAACTAGGACCAAAGTTGTAATGAATTGTCGTTAACGGATACACTTTGTCTAGTCAAGCTTGTCATTAAAGCACAATTGTGGGAAACAAGGACTAATAGTGTAATAGATTTGACATTTAAGGGTTAATGGTTGTTAATTAAGGATGAAGGACCAACGGTATAATTTATTTCAACTTTGAGGGTTAACGTTCATTGAATAATTAATAAAGGACGAGTTGTGCAATTGTGTTAGACGTTCAGGGGTTAAATGTATAAATTGAGTTTAGGGTTTCATTTTTTAAAAATAAGCTTCCCGTCCTTTTTTAATTCGTCTTCTTCTTTTAACCAAAACACTAATCCTTCGATTTACCTCAACCTTAAACTACCCAAGTTAAACTCAAGCCTAAACCGTGATTTACCCTGCTCATAAACCGCGTCTTTTCCACCTTTAAACCGCCTTCAACCTTGTAAAACCGCAGAATAAATAACTGTTAAACCGCCTTTAACCTTGAACACTAACGGTGGTTTATCTTAACTTTAAACCGTGGGAGAATAACCTATAAACCGTTGGATTGAAGACCTTAAACCGCCTCTGTAAACCATGGGGTCCAAAACCTGTAAAACGCGGTATGCAACACCGTAAACCACTGTCACTTTGGGTTAAACCATGGGAGAGGCGATTTAAACCCACTTTAAACCACGGGACGCGATTTAACCTAGTGATAAACCACGTATACTTTCGAATTTTTTTATCTTTTAGCTTAACAATAATCTGTCCTTTTTGTTCTTGGTAAACCGTGGTCTTCAAGCTCAATAAGCCCAAAATAAGCTTTGAAATAAGCTGTTTTAAGAAGAATAATCCACTAAGCTTATACCTTAATAAGCTACAATATATTTGAGAGTGTGTTTAATGCTTTTTATTTTGAAATAAGCCATAAAACCCTAAAATAAGCCGTTACCTAAAAGCTTAATAATAAGCTCAAATAAGTTGTTAAACCACCATATAAGCCACAAAACTGAACTCATAAGAACTTACTTATGATTATACATGAAGAGTACAAGGCTTTTTGCATGAAATAAGCAAAAACTTTAAAAAGAACCAAAATAAGCAATGACCCAAAAAGATTCAAAATAAGCTTAAAGAAGCTGCTACCCGTTAAATAAGCCACGTGTAATATTCAACAATAAGCTAGGAACCATTTTAGAAAGGAAAGATTCAAGCTTGGTGAAGAAATAAGCATTAACAACTCAAATCGTGGCTTATGACTTATATATAAGCACTAAATAAGTTGTATATCCCACGAACACCATTCAATAAGCAAACAAAAATGAAATGCCCTCGGTTAGCTCTAATGCCAATTGTTAACATAATAAATTTACTAGCGAGTAACGAATCCAGAGGTTGGGAAGGATAAAAGAGAAAGTATGCCATATTATTAGATTTAGAGAGAGAAATGGAAGAGTGTATGTTTTTAGAGAGAGGGAGGAGAAACACACACTTATGAGATGTTACAATGATTATCCTTACCCCTCCTTAGAAGTAAGGAGGGGAATATATAGTCCAGGATACGTTTAACTATCCTATTTTGACATATCTAGTCCTTGCGTATCTGGCTATAAGTAATCTAATGTAATTCCGTATAAGTCTTCATATTTTAAGGCTAACGTGGGTATTCCTCAAGATTTGACTAGCTCTTAGGATCAAACCAAAGGTTTAAAGAAGCTAGTTAGGATACAAGAGAATATTCTTGGAATATTCTTAATTGGAGAGAAAGGGGGAAAGATTTGAAATTTGAATTTCAAATTCATTTAGGCATATGTTGGATAAGAGAGAATGTGTTGTGAATGAGTTGTCATGAGTTGGCATGATGTGATGAAAATGAGCCTCTTGATTTTAGTTTGAAATAGAGGGCGAGGATGTGAATAGTAGAGGTAAGTTGGATAGATGAAGTGGCAAGATCAAGGGTGATAAAAGAGGTGTGTTTGTTTGGTGAGTGAGATGTGTTTGTTTGTAAAGGAAGTGTGTTTGTTTAAGATTTGAATTCAATCCAAGGGAGAAAAGGAAAATGAGGTATCTTAGATTGATGAGGTCTTGATCAAGGGTGGAAGAGAAAGTGGGTTTGTTTGAAATCAATCCAAGGGTGGAGAAAAGAATGAGGTATCTTGGATTGATGAATTAGCTTGATCAAGAGTGAGGATGATAGTGTATGTGTGTGTGTGTATGTGTGTGTGTGTGCGCGCGCGCACGCGCACATGTATGTAATTCAAATGTTGTGAGGAAGAAAGTGAATAGTAGATGTGTGGTGGAGAATGTTTTGATGGGATGTTGAGGAGCCTATGTAAGGAATGAAGGGGATAAAAGGAACAACAAGTACAAGGATAGTACATTATGTAAGGGAATGTGAGTTTTCCCATGTGGGTATTATTTGGGGAATGTTTATGTTAAGAGAAGGTTAGGCATGAAGAAGGTTTGAAGATGAGAAGTATAAAGATGAGGATGTTTAGGATGAAATCAAAGGATTTATTTGGGTTTTATAATCACATTGCCAATAAGAGAGAAAAGAGTGGGCAAGTGTGATTGTGAGAAGGTTTAAGAAGGAAGTGTTTATAGTGTATGAAGGATGAAATCATTTGTTGGGTAAGAAGGGTGGACAAATGATTAGGAAGGATGTGTTGTAGGATTGTGTAAAAGGAGTGTGGGAGTTTGTAAAACATTTATAAGTAAGGAGATGAGAAAACTCAAAGCATAATTAATCTTCAAATACCACAAACTCATTTAGTCATTTAGACTCTAATCCATGATAATCAACAATGGATTTGATCACTAATCATCTTGATGCAAACAAGCTAAGTGCTTTTCATCTCAAGTAAAGCATATCCCATAACGGGAAAGGATGCGTTTACGCAAAGTGACCTTTGACTTAGTTTGACCAATAAGGGAGTAAAACCGGTTACGTGATTAGGAACAACATAAATCCGGATTAAGGTCAAATGAATACTTTCGTTTGATGGCATGTTAAAAATATGATCGTACTAGGTTTACAAAGAAGTTTCGGTCTTGGCTAGAGGCGTTTGATAAAGTATTTGAGTTGGCATTTTGTTGAAAAATGAGAGGATTCGTTTTTGCTCCTCTCTAAGTCTAAACCTCATTTAGAGTGTTCCTAAATGTTCAAATATCATATACATACCTTTATTGAAGTTTACACATGTGTCGGGTAAGAGGAAAGCCGATGTTGCAAAATTCGTAAGATCAGAGCTGCCCACGCGCTGACGCGTGCCCAGCGCGCCTGATAGGAAAATTCAGTTTTGTCTAACGATTAACGGTTCATGAGATATTTAAATTATAAAAAATAGGTTAAATATTAAAATGCTATTAATCTCATCCGTTGATTTTTTTAATGAATCATGAGGATGAGTCCTCTGGTATCCAAGGAAAGTATGATATCCAAAATAACAATCCTCCAAATTCATATTTAAAGCATCTTAATACACAAACAACACCTAAGTCAACTGATTTTTTTCTTCTAAAATTTGATTATATCCAATTTTAGTTTATGTTTGGCGCAATGAGATATGGTTTGGGCCGAAGCTAAAGCTAAGGCTAGGGCTCAAGTTTATATAATAAGCCAAAAATTGAAACGCATAATTTTATAAAGCTATTTAGTGAACTAGTTTGAACTGGAGCTTATTAATGTAAAATCGCATAAAATACATCAAATTAAATTCATAAAAGTTTCTAACTTTTACGTAATAATACATTATATTTTGAAAGGTTTTTAAGTAATTTGACTATCTATAAGTCCTCATAAGCCTTTTTTATGGGCTTGGGCTTATGGAGGATTGTGACTTATAAAAAGTTCCATAAACATGTGTGACAAACAAGGCTTATTTTAGAATCTTAAGCCTCAATAAGCTCCCAAAAACCCTGTGCCAAACATAGCCTTAATCTATGATAACTTAGAAGCTAAAAAAGCAACAAAGGTAACCCAGAGTCTAAACCACTGTTTCGGTCGTATCTCTCACTTAATTGACAATATTAGCGTTATCGAATTTGTATTCAATTTTTGAAGAAACGAATATTAAAATCACAGTTGTATCATGATGGCGTGTAGCATTAACATGCTGTCAGATTTTGAAAAATGAAATTGCTTAGTGTTTTTCGTATAATTTTCACAACGCTTAGAATTAGTTGACGTTGTCATCTACATTAGAGGCTTAATTAAATCCAGATGACATACAACTTGAATAGCCGCTTCCTCCGCTTTAACGAGCCAAAACACGCTAACAAAATACGGGGTGGCATTAAAGTGGCCACTCAAGGTAGCCAACCAGATATGAGGATGAGTAGAGCTCCGATATCATGTTGAGTGATTAAAATCCCGTGAGGTGTTATACTTTATGGTCGATATATATAATACATAAAAACCCTAGTGACCTAACCAACAAGCGGGCTTTGACCAAACATAACACTAGGTAATAAATTGATGTCACATAACATATTTAATAACATATAGTTGTACCATTATATATTTAAACATACCCACACGATAAAAACCTCTATAGAGCAACACACAAATAAAATAGTGAAAAAACACCCTTACTTTTTGTGGCGAATGGTATGGCGGACGAGTGACGGCTGAGCTGGTGATAGCAGTTATGTGATGGGTGACGACGACTGAGATGGTAAATTAAATCAATTAAAGATATACATATATCATTTTCTTAACAAATCACATTATAAAGCCACCTCAATATCTAATTTCTAACATGCCCAACAACTTGAAATGATGAAATCGGTACTTAAATATCATATGTTAATGTTTAAAACCTCACTTTTTAACATACCCACAAGATTAAACATCAAAATAGCAACACACAAACAAAAGAAAAAAAGAAAAACATTTACTGTTTATGGCGGCTGAGGATAATGGCGACGACTGGATGGTAGTGGCTGGTAGGGGTGTCAAATGGGTTGACCCGACCCGACCTGAACCCGACCCGAACCCGATAAAACCTTATAGGGTCGGGTTCATTCGGGTCAAACTATGCTTATCGGATTTATCGGGTCAACCAGATAGACCCGATATCCTTATAGGGTCGGGTTAGGGTTTATTTTTTAAATGTTATCGGGTTCGGGTTCAACCCGATACTATATAAAGCCTTTTTTATTTATTTTGCATTTTATGCTCAATATAAAGAAAACAAATACCATACATGAAATGTTATACGTTATATGCTTTTTGATTGGTTATTAAGTTAGCATGTTATGAAGTTAATATTTAGCCTAGTGTCAAAAGAAAGCTTACTCTCATGTTCGTTCAGTTCTGATGTTAATGTTTAGCCTACTGTGATAGTGCTATGTTGAAGCCGAATTTATCATCAGGTTCAAAAGTTCATTAACTGATTATGTGTGGAACTTGTTGTCACGTAGGTACTATGTATGGTAATGTTACACTTGTGTATCATTGCTCGTTAATCTTAAAAAGCAATTCAAAAGCCATGTAAAAAGCTATACTAAAATTTGAAGGTAACGATCAAAGCGAAATATTGTTTAAGAAAAAGCAACATCTTGTTTGTCATAATACAACTTATAATTAAAGTGTTACAAGTTGGAGGTGTTTTTATAGATCGATTTACATCTTAAGTTTTGGCTTAATTAAGCTGATAGGCTTATTTTCATTACTTGAATCACCATTAAGTATTGCCTCTCGCTGAAAGAACATGAAAGTGAAGACGGTATTAAGACAAGACGTGATTACGAAAATGATACATACAGAGATAGTATGAGCTAAGAAGTCAAAAGCATGCACCTCTCAAAACAACGTAGCCAAATATGAAGTACCTATGCTAAAAACTTACAAGAACCATAACCACGCTAACAATAAAACGTATTTTAAACTAATAGGGGTTTAATAATACGGTTTCAGTGTAGAGCACTTGTCCATTGGGTGGAACTTTTATTGTGTTCGTTTAGTTTTGAAGTTTACGTCATGCTAAATACTATGTTAATAATTTAGGTAAATTGCATATTGAGATAAACATGTAACCCGATAACCCGACAGACCCTAACCCGATAGACCCGATTCTTTATAAGGTGGGGTTGCGGGTTAGTTTTTAAATTTCCAAAACCCGATAGACCCGACCCGATAAACCCCAAACCCGACCCGATAACCCGATTGACACCCCTAGTGGCTGGTGGATGTGTTGGCGGCTACCGCATGGGATGATGGTGGCAGAGATGGGGTGATGGTGGAGGCGGGTGTGATAAAAAGAGAGAAAGAGATGTATGGTTTGCGTAATAAAGTGAAGAAAAAAAAGATGTATATATGGTTGTTATTTGAAGAAGATAGAAGTGAAAAGAAGCAATTATGTGTTAAAAATAACTTTTTATTACCTTTTCTCGTCTTTAGACAAAAAGGTGCAAAATGCTTTTTCAAAACGGACAAACCACACCTAAAACTAAGGGGGCGTTTGGTGTGTTGTCATGAATCACAATTGGTTTCGGATTTAATATGGAGTGGAATAGAAATAGGTATGATACTTTTAAAAAAATTGTTTGGTTTATAAATTGAGTTTGTGTGTTGTTTATAAATTGTGAAAGAAGACAAAAAATAAGAAAGCAAATCAATATGTAGCTTCATTAATTAAATAGAGAGAAAAATAAAATCATAAAACCTACCCGTATGATATGGAATGAGTCTATGAGTTTCAACACAACTATTCATTCCAAAAATCATAAAATTTAATAAACCAAACACTTATTTATGAGATGATTCATAATCTCTCATTCCATAACCCTCTAACAAACAGCCCATAAGCTTTGTTTTGACACTTCTATTTAGACTACCCATTGGGTCATTTGGAGGTATAGAAGAAATATTTATTTCGTTCAAAATCCGCCAAAGAAATATACTCGTCACGATGATATATCCTTCTTTTGTATTACATATATATCCTTCTTACTTTTGTAATTACATCAACGTACTTCTCAAAAAAAAATTACATCAATATCCTTCTCACACTTTAAGAAGGATATTGGTGTAATTATAAAAGTTTATGAAGGATAATGAAGTAATTACAAAACTGAGAAGGATATTGATGTAATATTGAACTGTGGTACTCTAATTTTTTCAATTGGTTATTACTCAGAAAAGAAAAATTGTACATCAATTTCTTTTTGAAATATTCGTGTTTTTTTTATTGTTGTCTTTTTTTTTCCCTAATTTTAGCTTTAAAACGACATCGATGTGTTAAATAGTTTGAGAATTAACCAAACGTTATATAGAATTTTAAATATTAATGATTTTTAAGTGGCGACTTGCGAGCAAGAAACCTAATTTTAGACATAAATATTATTGTATGTCGTTTTATATGAGCCCATTTTATTATAAATTTTATAAGTATAACCCCAATTTTCTTCAACATCTTAGATAGCCCTCCCACTTCCCATGTCGTATCTCTACTATATGTCTAAACATCTTACATATATATATAACTAAGATCATTGAGAGAGAAAACAAGTAACAACAATGGGTGTGTTTTTGGGTTATACGGTGATGGTAGTACTAGGGTTAGCTAGTTTCATCATGGTTAATCATGTATGTATCGTAAATTCATCTCCAGATAAGTGGTTAGTCCGTGGCTACGCTCATGATCACCACTCTCAAATACGCAAACTGCAAGAACATAAGCCATATTTCTTCCAAAGACAGCGTGTCTCCCTTGCTTCATCTTTATCTCCATCGCCATCTCCATCTTCACCTGTAAGTATTATTATCTACGATCATTAGATTAACAAAAATGGAAAAGGAGAACCCATTACATATGGTTTCATGATATCTGTCATGACGATGCATAGAACATTATAATATTAGATCACATATATTACGATGTTGCTTCTAGATTTATAGTTTTTGAAGTAGTTAGAGTTTAAAGATAAAAAACACTCGACATGCACTTTATGCAAATGACTCTAATTAACTGAGTTTAAATATTTTGAGTCCAAACATGTTATTCGTTATGCTAATATCGTTTTAAATGATGGTGCAACCATCACAATACGTACGTTGTTAGCAAAGACATATATACTGGTGGGTCGCAAGAATAGAAATGACGGGTTAATTAGTAAAAGAAGCAGAATACTCACATTCAAAAGAAACATAAATTTGCATTAACACTCGTGTTGTTTGTGCAACAAATTGAAATCGACATTTATTTATGTGATAAGTGTCTTAAAAGTGCTACTTTGCGCGTCATAAGTACTAGGGACGACATCATGTATATTTCTCGTTGCAAAAGACAAAATCATAGTAACAATGTTATAAAACAACGGCTGATTAATACAGGAAAGAATCAGTTCAGGAATGATTTTAGTGACCGCATATGGTGCGGATCCAACAGGGAAAACAGACAGCACAGATGCAATCCTTGAAGCAATATCAGACGCGGTTTCCATCGACACTGATGATTCTCTGATGCAAGGGATTAGCAACCTCGGCGGAGTACAGATAAATTTGGAAGGTGGCATTTACAAGATCAGCCGTCCCATAAAACTGCCGGAAGCCGGCCTAGGCAACATCGTGGTATATGTTTCTTAAATATCATCAAAATATTGTTCCTCTGTTGCTTACAACATATATTTACTATCAACTTTATTATAGGTTGACAATTATCAAAAACCTTATTATTACGGGTTGAAAATTTTCAAAATAAATACGGAGTAATTGAATTTGACTTTAGATAACATTGGTCAAGTTATTACTACTTACACATTGGTCAAAATATTTTATAGTCGTTCATGACTAATACATATATCGTATTTTATTTGTAGTTAAAATATAAAATACCTACAATAATTTATTTAGTTTACCAAAGAATTATTCAAGGTATTTTAAAAGGAAGTTTCCATATTTTATTGTCATTTTAATCGCACGTAACTAAGCACATCTGATTGCAAGTAGGTTTGGGTCTATGGTTGGTGACTACCATAACCACTCCATGAGAGGAAATCAAGAACATATTTTTATAATGAAATTACTAATTTTTGTGAGACTCATTTACTCGTTCCTTCAACACAAAATTTAAAAATATATATTTATTACTGTTTTATCTTTTTTATTTTTAACAGAATAACAGTTTTACTTTTAGTTAATTAATTAAAGTATTTTTTAAAGTTTGTAATAATAATTTCAAAAATGAGTAATAGTAGTAAACTTGATCAAACTTTTATATTTATTTTTAGTATTGGATAATTAAATTGAAACATCTAAAACTTTTATATTTATTTTTAGTATCGGATATAATAACTTTATGAGTCATATAACTAAAGTATTTGTGTTATATTTAAATGTACATTTGAGAACTATATGACTCATAAATACCTACAAGAATTTATTTAGTTTACCAAATAATTATTCAAGGTATTTTAAAAGGAAGTTTCCATATTTTATTGTCATTTTAATCGCACGTAACTAAGCACATCTGATTGCAAGTAGGTTTGGGTCTATGGTTGGTGACTACCATAACCACTCCATGAGGGAAAATCAAGAACATATTTTTATAATGAAATTACTAATTTTTGTGTGACTCATTTACTCGTTCCGTTTCAAAATTATTATCCTTCGACACAAAATTTAAAAATATATATTTATTACTACTTTATCTTTTTTATTTTTAGCAGAATAACAGTTTTACTTTTAGTTAATTAATTAAAGTATTTTTTAAAGTTTGTAATAATAATTTAAAAAATGGATAATTAAATTGAAACATCTAAAACTTTTATATTTATTTTTAGTATCGGATATAATAACTTTATGAGTCATATAACTAAAGTATTTGTGTTATATTTAAATGTACATTTGAGAACTATATGACTCATAAAGTTATTAACAAACAGATATTTGGAGGAACCTTAAAAGCATCTGATAACTTCACTACTGAAAGTTATATGATAGACTTATCATCTTCTTCAAGTCGAGATTACAGTTACGAGTTTATAACTCTTAGAGACTTGATGTTGGATTGCAATTTTAGAGGAGGCGGTATACGAGCAATTGAGACCCTTAGAACGAGCATAGACAATTGTTACATTACCCATTTCACAACAACAGGTATCTTAGTACAAGGTGGTCATGAGACTTATATTCGCAACTCCTTCCTAGGACAACATATAACTGCTGGTGGTGACCCTGGTGAACGTAACTTCACTGGCACGGCTATAGACCTACAAGGAAACGATAATGCTATTACTGACGTTGTCATTTTCTCAGCCGCGGTTGGGATAATGATTTCTGGTCAAGCTAACATTATAACCGGAGTACATTGCTATAATAAAGCATATGGTTTTGGTGGGACAGGAATCTATTTAAAGGTGCAGGGAATAACACAAACCAGAATTGTAAATTCTTACTTTGATTATACAGGAATAGTAGCTGAAGATCCTGTACAGCTTCACGTTTCTGATTGTTTCTTCCTTGGGGACGCGTTTATTGTTCTGAAGTCGATTCGTGGAGTACTAGATGGAATAAACATTGTAAATAACATGTTTTCTGGTTCAAATAAAGGCATTGATATCGTTCAGTTGGATCAAACTAGCAAAGAGTTCAACGAAATCGGTGATCAAGTAGTTATTGACAAGAATAGTGCAAATGGGATGAACGTGAAAGCAACTGTTGCTAAAGGTGTAACACAAGTTAATGGTACTTCTTGGACTATTGATTTTAACAAGATACTTCTTTTTCCTAGACGTATAAAATTTGTTCAACATGCGTTAATCACTGACACAAGTAACTCGTTCCCCAACACTATATTGCGGAATATCTCAAACAATGAAGTACTGATCGAGTCAGATACAATAGTTATAGGAAGCGCATCCGTGAGTGTTGATCAAGGTCTATCGATGTCAACCTGATTTTATACATTTAGCTAAATTCATTTTCATATGTTTATTTGTTTTCTCATTCAATATCATATCGAGTCTATGATCTCATACCAATGCTTGAAACTGTAACACTTATTTTTTTTAATTACTAAAATGAATATTGGATATACGAACTACAGTTTTTGAGTATGCATTGTCCCAACTAATCTAAATGTGCTTCAGCCAATACTATATATAAATTGACTCACAACCTCTTCCACCACAAAAGACATCCGACCCGGAACGGCGCCTGGTGCAAAAATGCATTGCTAATTATGGTCTACTCTTGATGTTTCTCTTACGCTATCAAGCAAAAAATGTCAACCTCCTATTTAAGATGTGATTAACAAAAAATATAATTGTCCGTTGATCATTTAAGCTTGAGCCAATCTTTTTTTTACTATTACTCATTTTGTCTCGTTAACCATCCCGCCAGCATCATTTAGTGAGTGATTCATTTCACTGCTTAGTCATGAGTTAGTGACACGCAATTACTTCCGGTTAAGCTCAATTTGCGTGCGGTTCAGCTATCCAGTAAAAGAAACAACAAAACTTAGAAAAGATAATGGATAAATTCTATTCTCAGAAATTTTAAAAAATATATATATAGCTTCTTGTAATAAAACTAGATTCAAGACACACACAAGACATATTCCCCCAGATCCTACAGATCAAATATTCTTTATCAACTCTATCATGTCTTTAAATGGAGTCGTATACTAGAAGCTTGCATTACGACGAGGGATGTATGTACATGAGTTACCACAACCTTAACTAGCAGAACACAAAAAATAATATGTCACGGTTTCATCTACTCCTTTTTGTCCTTCTACCTTGGATCTTTACTCTAGGGTTATTTCCAGTATTGTAGTAAGTCTTGGTTTCCTATACCGCCGAAGAAGCAAAGAAGAGCAAACAACACATACAGAAGATAATGCCATGCAGGCACCTGCTACCCATGGTGGTAACATGATCTTTAACCATGGGAATAGAACCCCTGCTGAAACAGGAATTGCGACAATGTTATATGCCATAGCAAAAACATAGTTTAAACGGATACGAGCAAAGGTTTTTCTTGAAAGATCAATAGCTGTGATCACATCTTCTAAGCTGTTTTTCATGAGGACATAGTCGGCGGCTTCTATTGCTATATCTGTTCCTGCACCAATTGCCATCCCAACGTCTGCTGCCGCTAAGGCTGGGGAGTCGTTGATGCCATCACCCACCATAGCAACCATGCTTCCATCTTTTTGAAATGAGCGGATGACATCAGCTTTCCCAGCTGGCATCACCTCTGCCCTTACATCTTGAATGCCAGCCTGCAAACAAAAATGGAAAGATGTGATCGAATTTCAAAGGTCTGTACTTAGTTTTTTCATTACAAACAAACCAACATTCTCTCCAAAATCCTAGAGGTGGCTATTTGACCCATTTATTTATAAATGTGTCTCTTTGGGTTATTCTTTATATCTAATGGGTCTCTTGTGGTGATGCTTTCACTCTAACGGGTCAAATAGGTCAAGATAACGGGTACAAAGAAAAAAAGTCAAATGGGTCAAACAGGGTGAAAGTCCGACATAGTGTATCCAGTGCATAAAAACCTTGTAGTTTGACTTACTAAAAAACTTAAGATTTTTTTGTACTAAGAATGGTTTGTAATCATACATAGCACATTATTTATTTGCAGATTAAAAAGAGCAAAAGATGTATTGTATGTCAGCTCAACTGACCATAACCTGTTTCAACGCACATCAAGACATAATCCTGACCCATTATATAACTGCCCAGGTAGCCTATATTAACACCTCTATGATATCCAAAAGGACACCAGACTGTACAATACTACTGGTTTTTACAAATTGCTATGATGTTGATTTTTTGCGCAAGTAAGCGATTTATCATTCCAACGATTTTGTTATCCAAAAATTGTATATAACAGATATACGAGATGACAGATCCCTTCAACAGCCGTTTATTCTACTCATTCGAGTATTTTTTGCATTTCTACACCAAGAACTGTTTGTGTGCGACCAAAAATGTACAATGATCTAAAAAATCAATCCTTTCAGAGGGAAACTGGCCAGTGTATTTATATTTGACACCTGATTACCAACGGTTAGATTTCGCATTACAAATAAACATAGTTTTGTAGGGAAAAGAATACAGTTCAATGACAGAATGGTGGATTCTGGACAAAAGTTGTCAAATACAATTCTCTTTTTCGGCCTTTTAAATTTCACAATTGGATTAAAACATTCATTTTCACAAGCCTGGGTCATCTTTTAGTGATTTGCCACAAACAATTGTTAATTTGCACGAAAAACTAACTATCGATGTTAGTGGCTGAAATGGGCATGCTAGGTATAAAGGTAATGGGCAAAAAGGGTAGATTTCAGAATTTGCACCAACATATTAAAAAGCTATAATAACAAAAAAAAAAAAAACAAATATTATACATTAAATAAATAGAGGTACACATTTAAAAACACTTTAGTCATTTTCAACCCGTTTCATTTTAGCCAAGTTTTTACATTTTACTGATTTGACCCGTTAGAGGTAAAAGATTGGCCCAAAGCAACCCGTTTCTAGGAATGTAGGTTAAACCGCCACCTCTAATCGCGGTTGAGAAATTCAAAATAACTAGTGAGGTAAAGTTTGATAATCATGACTATACAAACCTCTCTTGCAACAGCTTTAGCAGTACGCCAATTATCTCCAGTTACCATGATGGACCGAACACCCATTTTGAAAAGGCCTTCCACAACAATAGCTGCTTCTCTTTTTAAAGGATCTGCAACTCCAACAACACCAATGAGCTCAGAATCATATGCCACCAATATGCCAGTTTTTGCGTTTTCTTCTAGATCCACTAAAAAGTTTTCAACATCGGCTGGAACCGTAACCCCTTTCTCAGCCAGCAGACTTCTGTTTCCAACCTGTTCAAAACATCTTCACTTAAGTTACATTTGAATAAGTTCTAGTAACAGCATGGTAAAGTTACTAAGTCTTACCAGTATCTGCTTGTCGTTAATGTCACACTGCACGCCTCTTCCGGGAATTGCACAGAAATCTGATGTATCAAAAAGCCATCCAGTCATTTTTTGGTCATTGCTCTCATATTGAGAATCTTTTGTTATAGAAGGAAGCTCAAAGAAATGGAAATGGCGAGCATATTCCAATATTGCTTTTGATATAGGATGCTCACTGTTAACCTGGAACAAATTACATTCATTCTTATGCTTATTGTGAATAAGTTCATTCTGTGTGTATTCATTGCTCCTTCCACAAAAGTGATAAGAAAAACGAAAAACATCATCTACCTCAGCAGAAGCGACCAATGTCAAGAACTCTCCACGATCCATTCCTGTGAATACTTTGACAGTGGTAACTGCAGCTTTATTCTGAGTTAGAGTCCCGGTTTTATCAAATAAGACATAACGAATATTTTGAGCCCTCTCTAATGCATCTCCTCCTTTAATTAGAACACCATTATTGGCTCCAACCCCAGTTGCAACCATGACAGCAGTTGGGGTGGCTAGACCAAGTGCACAAGGACATGCAACAACAACCACTGAAATCGAAAACATAAGTGCGAAATCAAAGTAGTTGCCATTTTGAGGTATCCAATCCTGTGGGTACGCTCCAAGAACTCCACTAAAGAACCTACATAATAATGACATATTGTCGTAAGAATATTTTGACACAAGTGAAAATTCACCAACTCGTCAGTGACATACCACACTATGAATGTCATCATTGACATACCAACAACTGTCGGGACAAAAATACTTGCAGCCTGAAACAGACCGATACAGCATGGATGAGTACATACATATAAGAATAAATAAAAAAACAACTATGACAGATTTCATTTTTGAACTATATGAGTCAGTTTCGTGAGAATGTTATGTTCACAATGTTGACTTTGTTAACATACCTGATAAAAGTAACAGTGATAGGAAATAGTAACATCAGTCAAATGTGTACTTACAAAGTCAGCAAACTTCTGGATAGGAGCTTTCGACATTTGTGCTGTCTCAACAACAGATATTATCTGGCTCAAAACTGTATCTGAACCTATTTTGGTAGCTTGAACATGGAGGGATCCATGTAAGTTTATTGTACCTCCAATTACTAACGAATTAGTCTCCTTAAAAACAGGTGCTGATTCACCGGTAACCATACTCTCATTCACATAACTTGAACCCGAGACAACAAAACCATCAACCGGAACCTTTGAACCCGGAACAATTTTTAATATATCACCAGGTTGAATCAGTAAAGCATCTATTTCTCTTTCTCCAATAACACCTCCACCTAGGAGAAAGTCAAACGTATAAAAGTCAAACTTAGTCATCACAATTGTTTAGTAGTTATTGAACTCAAACAACAATCGGCATACCATTATCATGAATTAGCAGTAAAGCTGTTGAAGGTGTAAGTTCCACCAATTTCTTTATAGCGTCCGATGTTTTCCCTTTTGCAAGAGATTCCAAGTACTTGCCAAACAATACAAAGGTTATTAACATGGGACTTGTTTCAAAGTATGTTCGAGACCAAAACCCTGTGATAGCACCATATAAAAGTGCGTAACAAGAATAAAAGTATGCAGCTGAAGTTCCCAGTGCCACCAAAACATCCATATTTGTTGCACCATTACGTAGTGCTCTGAAAGCTGCAACATAAAAACGCTTCCCAATAACAAACTGTACAATGCTGGCCAATATCAAGCGCAACCAATCTTCAATTTGAAACGGTCCGATCCACGAGAGCATCATTGAATTTAGAAGAGGTATATGTGGAAATATAAATCGTATGAAGAAGATAGGAATCTGCGATTAAATGGAACCATCAGCATGAAAAGGATCAAAAGAAGTCAAACAAGTAAGTTATTCTTAGCAAGAGTTAATTTGCTTACGCCGAGAGATAAACTGAATTTAAATTGACGCCACATATTTAAGGATTCTTCTAGGTTTTGAGAAACCATCCTCATGTAAGGGTTCTTTACACGTACTTCAAAATTCCCGCAACTTTCTTCATTAATTGTATCAACTAAGGCTCTAGGACCAAGAATCTCAGTATCAAAGAGAATATCCAAGTCACTTGATGTCTTGTTAAATGTAAACTGTCTAACTCCTTTCATGTTGCACAGTATTTCGTTTAACATACGTACATCCAATTCAATCGACATTCCTGTTATTCCTAACATGAGTCTATCCTGTCCAGTGCTTTGTGCAAGAGAAGCCTCAAAACCGGCATCTTCAATTGCATTGATTATTTCGTCTTTGCTGGTTATTGAAGGATCATACTCCACTTCCCCTAGGGAAGTGGCGAGAGCAACTATAGCTCGTTTAACGCCGGGAAGCTTTCTTAAGATGCCTTCAACGGAATTAACACATGCTGCACATGTCATGCCTCTAATTATAAACTGTCCTACTAGAGTCCCGTGTGATTTCACCTTTGTGGGACCCTGTTCTTGTAGAATCTCTGCCTCAAATCCTGCATCTTCTATTGCATTCTTAATGTCTTCATCCTGAACAAAGAGCGTAAACTTCCTTTTGATGACGAAAACAAAGGGTGGAAAAACATATAAAGAACAACACACAGTTTGTTTTGAGATAATAGTTGTTCTAAAGAAGGGACAATTCTGGCATTTTATGCAATTTTGAAACGTCTTTAATAGCTAGGCATCATTATCCACTCCCGTAATGTTAATATACAAATTCAGGACACTACTGGACCAAATATTCAGTACTAAACACGAAATATGAAATATTATGTTCAATATCCTTAACGGTAAACTATAAAGACATGAATTTCTGAAAACCAATAACAAAAATAAAAGATGAACCAGATATACAGATTATGAGAAGAGGCGCCCGTTATATAAAGAAATCAATAGAATCAATCACAACTGTTGGTAAAAGTAGAAATAAGAGTTACAAAAATCAGAAGAAACTGTAATCACTAATTAGAACTAGCCATTTCTTGGTTAATCTTAAACCATACTCTGGACCAACGTCTAAACACTATACAATTTCAGTTTAGAATCCACATTTTAGTGGATACCAGGAAAACTTAACCTGAGCCACCTTTAGTGACATGACAGATAACCCTCAGACTCCACAAACCACCCGCAAGACCCATGCACCGTGGAAAATCACTAGCCCTCCATGATTCTCGATTATTATTCAATTTGATTTTAAAGTACTCAAGCACTTAGAATAGTTTCAAGATAAAGGATAGAAATCAGTAACAACATCTTGAAAAACAGTCATACCAAATCACTCAAATATTTTAAATAAGATTCCAATATTAGTTTCACTAGATCAGATATCAACAAACCATAAAAGCATACAAAATCACTATAACATTAATCATGAATCATCATTTAGTATAAATACCTTAACAATATTTGCATAGAAAACAACGTCAGCTTTATTCTGTAACAAAGCAACTGAGGCACTAACGACGCCTTCTAAACTCCTAACTGCTCCTTCAACAGAATTCGTGCATGCTGAACACGACATTCCCGTAATTCTAACCTGAATTCTCGTAACACCTTCGTTTTTATTGTTTCTGTTAGTATGATCATATGAATCTAATAGCCTGACGTCTTCCAGGTTATCCCCACCGCCTATATTGATGGCTGACGAATCACGAACGCCGTCGACCTCCGTTAACTGGAGGTCTTTCGTCGTCATTGATTAATTATTAACCGCCAGACTATTGAAAAAATGATGTATAAATGTATAAATGTTTTGTACGTGTATGTGTATCTTTTAATATGTTTATTGATTTTTGCATCCGTAATTCTATGTATGCATATTATGAACGTTGAAAGAATGGAGGAAGATCGAGGTTGATGATGAATGATGATATTAACGTAACGTAACCATGGAGAGGGTATGGTTTTGGTGTTTTCAGTTTTGATCCTCTTGTTCTTTTAGTTTCTGTTATTAACGTTTAAAGCCTTAATTATACTAGTACGGTACCCGTGCGTTGCGGCGGCGGTACCTTAAAATAAATGTTATCAGCATAAAAATGTAGTAGCGTGTCCGCACGATGTCACAGGCAAACAGTGAGTAAACCAAATGCATCACGATATTTTATAAAGTGTAACAATCGAAAATTATACATTGAGTGGTGAGACTATAAGTTACACTTGTATAGCTAAAATATTAAGAATTCTATACTCATGTGTATTCTACTCTTCACGTAGGACTTCTCGATACACAATGTTTGACGTGTACGCTGCGTCTTTATTAAACTTTTTGGCAGGCTTTACTAACAGCTTTGTGTTTCCGCGTAAGATCCCTCTCGACAACGCCACATAAAGCTGACCATGAGAGAATACTAAATCTCGCAGATAAACGCCAACATTTGGAATCGTCTGTCCTTGCATCTTATTTATAGTCATGGCAAAGCTAAGGCGGACATGGAACTTATTTATTTTCATCTTAAACAGGAACATGTCACTTTCGGACGGACATAACAGAATTCTAGGCACAAAGACTCTCTTTACAGCGTGTTGGTCGACAGCTATCTCTGCATCAATCATGTTGGTATCTAAAGATTTGCATATCAATCTCGTCCCATTGCATATTCCAATTGAGGGATCGATATTGCGTAAAAGTATAATCGGGCACCCAACTTTGAGCCAGGGAACATGAGGGGGAAAACCACTAACAGTTAACGCGTTTAAGAATTCAAGCAGATAACAGTTATTTGTGTCGTCTTCTGCTTTGTCAAAACTATAGTAGATTTTCTGAGCTCCGGGAAACCGATCTATCAACTTCTCGTTAATGTCGTCAACGTTCTCGTTTTTTGTTGATAAAATCACCCTCGAGATGATATCATCCGAAGAACCCCCGTTGATTCGCAAAGATGGAAAGACTACATCGATCAAAGCATCTTTTGATTTGTCTTCATTTGTGTAGGGTATGACCATGTCATCGGGTATTCGGATATAGTTTCCATCAACCGTTTCCTTGTCTCCGTTGCCGACACGCAGTACGAAATCCAAAAACCACGGATCCGTTAGAGCTCTCATATTTAGAGTTAGAGACATTTTTTTAATCAAACACCAAAGAGGCAACATACATAAGCTCGAGTCAACGATCTGTGCTCAAGTGCCACGTCTTGTTACCGGCAACACCTATCTGAAATCACCTCTAAGAACCATTATCTTAGAACCGAACGGTAGTCTTACCCCCGTGATATCTTGCATAGTCCGGTCTACCGCCTCTACTTCTTGCCTCTTGGTCATCGATGCTTCGTCCCATATTATTATTTTGGCAGAACGAAGAAGCTGAGCGGTCCCACTTTGTTTTTTGATGTTGCAAACAGAGTTGTTATCAAGATTTAGGGGAATTTTAAACCGTGGATGAGCAGTTCTCCCTCCCGGCATGTTATTAGCCGCAGCACCGGACGATGGGGTTGCGGCTGCCATGAGACCACGCGATCGAACCTCGGCAAGCAAGGCCTTGTAAATATACGTTTTTCCAGTCCCTCCCGATCCATCTATAAAGAACACACCGGGGGAATCACCATCTACGTGCTTCATAATCTCAGTATACGCGGCTTGTTGGTCGGGGTTTAAAGTCTCGCGAGGGTGGAGGTGTTCTTCTTTCACAATATTGAAGTACTCCTCTTTCACTTCTCGAAAACTTCCAGATTGCATGCTAAGATCGGGGTTTAGGTCAGAAAGATCAAAATCATCAACACTCTTACCCATAGATTGCATATAAACGTTGATGTCTTTAAGGACCATATTGCGCACAAGATGTGCATTTTGACATCGGCGCTTAAAATCTTCGGGAAGCGAGTCATAATGGTCATCTCATAACCTATGAACATCTCTCGTCTCACAAAAAATCGATATAGTGGCGAATAGCCTCTTGAGAACTGATGGAAAATCTTTCCATGAGGCTTCAGCAAGTGTTTGTGTTGATAGGTTGTCAGACTCTATTAACCCTCTTTTAAAAGCAGCTCTCCGAAATGTCGTGTACAGTACTCGATTGACAGTATAGAGATCATTCCAACCCGTAGACCCAGGAACATGTGAAAGAAGTACACGAAGGTAGAACCTCTCTCCTTCAGCGGGGTTAGCCAAAACCAATCGCCCTCTCATTGATCCTTTTTTCTGATTATTCCATTTCCGTAAACTTGAATTCCATGTGTAATGCTTTGGAAAATATCGATACAAATATTTCCTAGCACTCATGTTCGTTTTGTTCTTCTCGAAAAAGGCTGTCAACATCGATCTTTTATCTCTCTCCCTATCGATGATATCTGTCATCGACTCATCATCTCTAAACCTAAACATTTGCTGGTTAGCGAGATGAATATCACACCCCAAAAATTTCAGGTCAATATTTTAAGCTATTCCGACCATTATTTTGAATTTTTTTACGTAACGTTTAAATCCAGCAGTTTACCGGGAAGTTAACCCGCGTAAATCTGAAAAACGTCATCGGACGCATTCCGACTTTGGATTTTGATAAGTTTAGATATTATATGGGTTATTTTATCTTTTCTAAGTGTTTCGTAGTTTACGATCACTCTCGGTATTTATTTTTACGCTTTAACGTTTAAATTGCGTTTTTTGCGTTTTTGACCTAACGGAACCCCAGAAACCCAAAATCTTTTCGTGTAAACTTTAGTTATCGTCCATCTCATATTGATAAGCCAAAAATTTTGTTCATTCCTCCCCCTATACTCAAAACACACGCATACACCCACTTAAATAAATCAAGAGCATCTTTTGAATTTTTAAGACAAAACACCATCACATGCATGCATTAAGAAGGGATAGTGACATGCTTGTTTTATCCTCACTACAAGCCAAAGGCTCTTACACTTCACATGTATACCCTTGGACCACTATAGAAATATGAAATTTGAATTAAACATGGAACCATTGCTAGTTGCTTTTCTTGAACTCCTCCCCCCCCCCTCCTTGGCCTACATCGGACGAACCACAAGGACCATGAGGTCCTTGGTTCACTCTTTTTGCTAGTCACCCATTCCTAGTTCCAAAAATATCCTAAACCCTAGTTCACACACTATATAAATCTCACTTTGCAAGACTTAGGTCATTTCATACATTCCTTGCCTCACCAAAAATATTTTCTCTCCCTCTCTTGCTCTCCTTGCCCACGACACACATAAACACACACACTAAATCCATACTTTTGATTTCTACCAAGATTCACACATTCCATACTTTATTTTATTAAGATCCAAGGTTATTCCAAGAAGGTTTTCTTTGATTTCAAGTTTACTTCAAAGATTCTAAAGTTAAGGTTTTGAATTTATACTTGGGTTTTCAAGATCTACTATTTTTCTTTCAAGATCTCTTGTGTTCCATCTTGTTCATCATCTTTTGTAAGCAAACCCTAACTACTTTTTGTGATTTACTTATATTCTTTCTTATATGTTCAAGATCCATACATCCATATGTTGTGTTTTAATTTTTTTAAAGATTTTAAAGACAAGATTTCATAAATAATGATACTACTCTATTTTTCTAAGTCAAATATTATGTTCTTGGTGAGATGAGAGTTGATGAGTGTTGCAACAATAGAAATGAAGGGATTAGGTTAGATTTAGGTGTGGTTTTGTTGTGGATTAGTTGTGAATGGAGATTAGGCTAGATTAGGCACTATTGTGAAGTTTGGATGGATTTTGGTTGCGTTTTTGACAAAAAGTTATTGTTGTCCCAAATTTGTTTTGAGGTTTTGACCGACCTAAAAATGTTTTCATTAGGCGTAAAAGTAGTTTTTGAAAAGCTTGTTTCAAATAGATATTTTTTCATATATCACACTTTAAAATCAGACTTAAAACGGCCAAGTTATGGCCAAATGAAACTTGAAACATTTTTCGGCAAAACCAGGTGAATAGTATGCTGATGTGAATAGTAAAATGAGTTTTTGGACACTTTCGGACATTTTTGGACTTTCTAAACTCTAGCGAAACATGTAGTAACACATACCTATTGGTTAGTATCATTTCAAAACGTCATTAACATATTTTAGGAAAAGCGATAAAGTTACTAAAAATAGTAAGTTTGGTAAAATTTAGCGAATCGGACTTGGTAGTTGAGAGATTATTGTTAGTTAGAGCATTTTGAAAATATGGAAACTAACAAATATAGGGGACGGTATTAACAACCCGAAACTAAAAACTTTCCTAAAATAGAAACTTTCTAAAAATAGTAATTTTTGATTAAACGCCGAAACTTATCGGAAAATGATATGATTTTATTTTGTCATGATTTGATAATCAAACTAAAACAAACATTCATGGATGTCTTTTGGCGATGAACATATTGTGTAATTCTTGGCATGTTTTCCTTGTTTTTGAGACGCGTTATTATTCTAGGTCGCGGCTAGATTTTCATACCATCTTTTACTTGCGTGATTATCATTTGCTCATTTTGCTAAGGTGAGTTTTTAGCCCCATGTTTTACTACTTTTACTCTACTATTTTGGGGTGAGAAACATTGCTTGTTTTTAAACTATGGACACAATTACTTTGCGTTTCCTTTTTCCTGATTACGTGTTGCCTAAGTAGCGAATAGACCACTAATGCCCGAATTATCATGAACCGTCAATTGCTTAACCGACTGTACTGGTTAAGTGAGCGCGAATGTTGTAAATAGATCTATTGGGAGTAATTATCCCTATCCGGGTAAGTAGCGCTTACTAGTTTCGGAGGTCCCGAACAAACGGATATATACCATGTCGGATTGTCAATAGGTGATCTTGGTCAGATACCTTTAGGGCGAGTAATTCTATTTGGCATATAAAATGCTTCCTTTTAAATTGAGCTTCGGTGTCATGAGCTTAGCGCAAACGTAAATTTCTTTTTATGTGAAGTTGTATCTCCTATAACTGTCACGTGCGTACTGTGAACTTGTGGTCCACTTTTAATATTAAATTCAAACCTATGAATTCACTCAACTTTATGTTGACCGTTTTAGCATGTTTTTCTCAGGTGCTTAGCTATGGATGTCTTTGCTTGCTTTATGGTGTTGCCTTGCATTGGACCGATTTTCAAGAATTATTATTATCTATGTTAACATCGTTGTCAAACTTTAAAACCTTTTATTCGCTTCCGCATATTATCGTTGGGCCTATGTAAAACTTTAACTATTTTAATCAATGCAACGATGTTGGATTTTTAAACGTACCCTTAGAGGTCGTTCTTTGTATCTTGTGTGATGTGTATTATGACGTCACGCCCCCGGACATGTATATTCCGTCCAGGCCCCGTTTGGGGGTGTGACAGATTGGTATCCAGAGCTCAAGATTATAGAGAACTAGGTAGTATATCTAGGTCTGGACTATAACCAGTATGTGATCCTGTGTGCTTTTACCTGCTTACATATATATCATATAATAATAGCGTTTAATATATATAAGTACTAATTATATATATCATATTGCCATAATTACCTTGTTCATGATCTTGCCATATCATATTTTTGCATCATGCTTATCTTCTTGATTTTGCTTGCACGTTGCATGGTTTCATATAAAGGGATTTATATAAACTTGTGCTTGTGCAGGTCATGGCTGCTCCTATTATTTCTATTTCGTTTGATTCGTCTGAGGAGAGCGTGGGTTCTCATGCCCCACGAGTGATTCTTTTTGGTGCTATTCCTGCTATTATCCCTGTTATCTCGGAGGTTCCTATTCTTCTAGCTGATCCTTTAGTTGCACCGGATATGGGGATAGTTTCAGTCGTCTCACCTGCCAGGGTACTTGACTTATTGGATTATTCATCTTCTTCTGATTCTGATCCATCGGAGGATTCTTTACCTCCCGTACCAGATTTGCCATTGGTTTCATCTTTCTTATGTTCGGATGACTCAGAGGCGGACGGTAAGTCCGAGCCTGCTGAGCAGAGACCCGTATCGTCATCTCATGATACTCTTGCACCATTATCTGAGTTTCCCCTTGCACCTATTGTTGCCCCACCCGGGATTCGTCGACGTTCAGCGACTCTTGTCCGACCTGGTGAGGCTATCCCTTTCGGTCGACCCTACCGCACCCATTCTAACGGGCCGCGTAGATTGTTGACTGCAAGGAAGAGAGTTAACCCCATTCCTGCTCGTAGACTTGCATGGTGATGTGTATCTCACCATTCATTGGATCGTCATTCTTCACCAGACTTATCTTCTTCTAGTTCACCTTCAGGTCATTCCTTATCCGGACATACACCACCAGACACCACCAATGCTGATTCATCTACCCCACAGAGATTTGTTCATCGATCGCACGATAGGACTCCACCACGTAGTGAGGCTTTTAAGCGTTGGAGGTATGCACCATTGTCTACCCCTTACATACCGACTACAGCAGAGTCATCTTTAGGTTCATCTTTTGAGAGGTCATTGGATTCATCTTCACCTTCTTCTAGGTCATCTCGCAAGAGATGTAGGTCCCTTACAGCTTCGGTACCATCATCTACTCATGTTTCAAGGTCGATAGCCCCTACTCCTGCTGATCTTTTACCACCTCGCAAGAGGTTTAGAGATTCATACTCATCAGAGGATAGCGTAGAGGAGCATATGGAGGTGGATACTGCTGATGCAGAGGCTGTTGCGGATGTAGGTATTAGTGATGGAGTTGTAGCTCACACTGAGGATGGTGTAGGTATGAGAGTTGAGGTTACTGCTAGTGATGTTAGGGAGGATGATGAGGAGTTTGAGGTAGAGGCTAGTGCGGCAGACATGGGAGAGATTGTTGTAGATCCATTGGCTATTGGTGATAGTTCTGAGTCTTCTATAGGAGGTATTCCTGATCTTGAGGATACCATTTATGATATAGTTCACTACATGTCAGAGGTTCGTATTGATAGGATTACTGAGATTGAGACCACTCAGAGACGGTTGGAGGCTAGTCAGATGATAGCTAGCAAAGAGCGAGCTAGTTTGGTTGAGAGGATTGGGAGTTTAAGACTGGAGTACCTAAAGGTTTGAGCTATGTTGAGTATAGAGAGAGATCGGATTGACAGTATTCGTTGGCACATGGCACTTTCACAGGAGGAGTTTCGTCAGGTTCGTAGGGATCGTAATGATACTTGGAGGAGACTTAGGAGATTAGAGTCATATGTTGAGAGACATTTGGGTTTTCGCCCTTAGAATAGTAGTACCATGATCATGTAGGACATTGGACCGATGGTTAGGTCTAGATGTTAGTAGTAGAAATAATCATGGATCATGTACCTATTTTAGGATTGGTTGTAACCGAATTATGCTTTTATTCATGAAATGAAAAGCTTGTTTTGATTCCCTCGAGTATTCATATTCATTGTTATTTACTTGTTCTGGCAAGACATGTTCTATCGTATTTTTCTATATGAACCGTATTTACCATTTATAATGGCTATATCTCGTATCGAATCTCATCGTGCGTTATGTCTTCTGACGTAGAACGATGACGGTTATTCGCTCCGGTATGACCCCTGAAGCAATCAAAGAACTCGTTAACCGACGTGTGGAAGAAGCATTGGCTGCTTATGAGGAGGCCTGTGCTGCTAACACTCTTGAGGCTGAGAATTAAAGCCAAAATGGCAGTGACGACGATAATGGAAATGGAGGAAATAGAAATGGAGAAAATGGAAATGGAGGAAATGGAAATGGTGGAAATGGAAATCCAAATGAGAATGGTAGAGGTGATAGACCTGTTGCTAAAGAATGCACATACCAGGACTTTATGAAGTGTCAACCACTAAACTTCAAGGGAATGGAAGGAGTTGTCGGGTTGATAAGGTGGTTTGAGAAGATGGAAACAGTTTTCCATATCAGCAATTGTCCAGAGAAATACCAAGTCAAGTATGCTACTTGCACACTGTTGAACAGTGCACTAACTTGGTGGAACTCACATAAGAGGACTATTAGGACTGAGGCTGCATTTGCCATGTCATGAAGAGAGCTCATGAAGCTAATGACTGAAGTGTACTGCCCAAGAAATGAGATTCAAAAGATGGAATCTGAGCTATGGAATTTGACCGTGAAGAACAATGATTTGGCTACTTATACCCAAAGATTTCAAGAGTTGACTATGATGTGCACCAAGATGGTCCCAAAGGAGGAGGATCGGGTTGAGAAATTCATTGGAGGACTTCCCGATAACATCCAAGGGAATGTAATTGCTGTTGAACCTACAAAACTTCAAGAGGCCGTTCGAATTGCTAACAACTTAATGGAACAAAAGTTGAAAGGATATGATGTGAGAAATGCTGAGAACAAAATAAGATTGGAGGTCAGTTAGAGAGACAACCGTAGACAGCAGCCACCATTCAAGAGGCCGAATGTAGGAGGCCAGAATGTGGCGAGAGCTTATATGGTTGGCAACAATGAGAGAAAACCATATAATAGACTGTTGCCTCTCTGCAACAAGTGTAAGCTTCATCATGAAGGACCTTGCACAGTGAGATGTGGGAAGTGTAACAAGATTGGACATTTGACCTGGGATTGTAAGGTCACAAATTCCACTACTTCTACTCAGAGAGGTCAAGTAGTGAACCATAGAGTTTTTACTTGTTTTGAGTGTGGAAGGCAAGGACACTTCAGGAGTGATTGCCCAAAGTTGAAAGATCAAAATCGTGGAAACAAGACTGGAAACAAGAATGGAGTTAGAAAAGCAAGAGGAAAAGCTTATGTGTTGGGTGGAGGAGACGCTAACCCTGATTACAATGTCGTTAAGGGTACGTTTCTTCTCAATAACCATTATGCTTTTATGATATTTAATTCGGGTGCCGATAGAAGTTTTGTGTCGTCTACTTTTGGTACCTTGCTTGATATAATCCCCGATACCTTAGACGCTAGCTATGCTGTCGAATTATCCAACGGAAGAATTTCTGAAACTAATACCATATTTAGAGGTTGTACGTTAGGATTATTAGGCCACCCATTAAATATTGACCTAATGCCTGTAGAACTTGGTAGTTTTGACGTCATCATTGGCATGGATTGGTTAGCGAACCATCATGCGGTGATTGTTGTGATGAGAAGATCGTGCGAATTCCCTATGGAGATGAAGTTTTGATAGTTCAAGGTGATGGAAACGGTAAAGGAGAGAAGTCGAAGTTGAGCATTATATCGTGCACTTAAACTCATAAGTATATTAAGAAAGGATGCCTAATTTTTCTGGCACAAGTGACGAAGAAGAAAACCGAAGACAAGTCGGAGGAGAAGCGACTTGAGGACGTGCCGACTGTATGGGACTTTCCGGAAGTCTTTACCGAAGACTTTCCTGGGCTACCGCCTATGAGACAAGATGAATTTCAAATCGACTTGGTCCCTGGTGCTGCACCTGTGGCACGCGCCCCGTATTGATTAGCACCGTCGGAACTACAAGAACTGTCTACTCAACTACAAGAACTTTCTGACATGGGATTTATAAGACCGAGTTCCTCACCTTGGGGAGCCCCGGTCTTGTTTGTCAAAAAGAAGGATGGATTTTTTCGGATGTGTATCGATTACCGTGAGCTGAACAAGCTGACTATGAAGAATCGATATCCGCTTTCGAGAATCGATGACTTATTTGATCAGTTACAAGGATCAAGAGTCTACTCTAAGATCGACCTAAGATCTGGTTATCACCAACTCAGAGTTCGAGATGAAGACATTCCAAAGACGACGTTTAGGACGCGCTACGGTCACTATGAGTTTCAAGTGATGTCGTTTGGACTGACAAACACACCGGCGGTATTCATAGATCTGATGAATCGGGTGTGCAAACCGTACTTAGATAAATTCGTGATCGTTTTTATTGATGACATCCTGATCTACTCCAAGAGCGAAGAAGAGCATGCGGAGCACCTTAAGTTAATCCTGGAGTTGCTTAAGAAGGAAGAATTGTACGCCAAGTTTTTGAAGTGTGAATTTTGGCTGTCAAAGGTATAATTTCTTGGTCACGTGATTGATAGTGAAGGCATTCATGTGGACCCAGCTAAGATTGAGTCAATCAAGGATTAGGCTTCGCCCAAGACTCCGACAGAGATTCATCAATTTCTAGGTCTTGCTGGCTATTACCGATGATTTATCGAAGGTTTCTCAAAAATTTCCAAGCCTATGACGAACCTGACTCAAAAGAACGTGAAGTTTGATTGGAGTAAAAAGGCAGAAGCTGCATTTCAGCTGTTGAAGCAGAAATTGTATAGTGCACCGATCTTAGCTTTACCCGAAGGTAGTGAAAACTTTGTGGTTTACTGTGATGCTTCTCCTAAAGGATTGGGCGCAGTTTTGATGCAAAGGGAGAAAGTCATAGCCTACGCGTCACGCCAACTTAAGATTCATGAGAAGAATTATACTACACATGACTTAGAGCTTGGAGTTGTAGTGTTTGCTCTTAAATGTGGAGACATTATTTGTACGGCACAAAATGCGTTGTGTTCACTGATCATAAGAGTTTGCAACATATTCTAGATCAGAAAGAGTTGAACATGAGACAACGTAGATGGTTGGAATTGTTGAGTGATTACGACTGTGAAATTCATTATCATCCGGGAAAGGCGAACGTGGTGGCGGATTCCTTGAGCCGAAAGGAACGGATTAAGCCACTACGGGTTCGAGCTTTGGTTCTGACGATTGGTCTGAACCTTCCTATGCAAATTTTAAACACTCAAGTTGAGGCGAGGAAAGAGGAGAATTTTGGAACAGAAGATCTATGTGGTATGATTAAGAAGCTAGAGCAACGTACTGATGGAACATTATGCTTGAATAAGAGAAGTTGGATACCTTGTCGAGGTAACTTAAGAGAGTTGATTATGCATGAATTGCATAAGTCAAAATATTCAATTCATCCTGGATCAGACAAGATGTACCAAGATTTAAAGAAACTGTATTGGTGGCCGAATATGAAAGCATAAATTGCCACTTACATCAGTAAATGTTTGACATGTGCCAAATTCAAGGCCGAATGCCAAAAACCATCCGGTTTGTTGGTTCAACCTGTGATCCCAGTGTGGAAGTAGGAAAACATTACTATGGATTTCGTTACTAAGTTACCAAAGACATCAACTGGTCATGATACAATTTGGGTAATTGTTGACCGACTCACGAAATCCGCTCATTTCTTACCAATGAAGGAAACTGGCTCAATGGAGAAGTTGACGAGACAATACTTGAAGGAAGTAGTCTCGAGGCATGGATTGTCGGTTTTGATTATTTTTGATCGAGACAGTAAATTTACATCTCATTTCTGGCAGTCGCTGAACAAAGCCCTAGGTACTCAATTGGATATGAGTACGGCTTACCATCCACAGACTGATGGTCAAAGTGAAAGAACCATCCAAACTTTAGAGGACATGTTACGTGCTTGTGTGATTGATTTTGGGAAAAGGTTGGGATAGACACCTACCTTTGGTGGAGTTTTGTTACAACAACAGTTATCACACTAGTATCAAAGCTGCACCGTTTAAAGCTCTCTATGGCCGAAAATGTCGATCGCCTATTTGTTGGGCTGAGGTTAGAGACGCTCAGCTCACTAGTCCGGAAATTGTTCATGAAACAACTGAGAAGATCATTTAGATCAAGAAGCGTATTCAAGATGCACGAGATAGACAGAAGATCTACGCCGATAAGAGACGTAAGCCATTAGAATTTGAGGTTGGAGATAAGGTCATGTTGAAAGTGTCGCCATAGAAAGGGGTGATACGTTTCGGCAAACAGGGGAAGCTCAAACCTCGCTATATTGGACCTTTCAAGATTCTTGCTAAAGTGGGAACACTTGATTATCGACTTGAACTCCTAGAGCAATTAAGCTGAGTTTATAGCACTTTTCATGTTTCCAATTTGTAGAAGTGTTTCGTAGACGAACCACAAGCTATTCCGTTATATGAGATCTAGATTGATGGCAAGCTTAATTTTATTGAGGAACCAGTTGAAATTATGGATCGAGAAGTTAAACAGCTAAAGCAAAGCCGCATGCCAATCATGAAGGTCCGTTGGAATTCGAGACGAGGGCCCGAGTTTACTTGGGAGTGTGAAGATCAAATGAATAAAAAGTACCCTCATCTTTTCGTTAACCCTTAGTCTACGTCTTAAGCTTTGAGGACAAGGCTCTTTTAACGGGGCAAGAATGTCACACTCCGAAAATTTTAGGTCAATATTTTAAACTTTTCTAACAATTATTTTTGACTTTTATGCGTTACGTTTGAATCTGGCAGTTTACCGGGAAGTTAACCCGCGTAAATCTGAAAAATGTCATCGGACGCGTTTCGACTTCAGATTTTGATTAGTTTAGATATTATATGAGTTATTTTATCTTTTCTAAGTGTTTTGTAGTTTACGATCACTCCCGGTATTTATTTTTACACTTTAACGTTTAAATTACGTTTTTTGCGTTTTTGACCTAACGGAACCTCGGAAACTCGAAATCTTTTCGTGTAAACTTTAGTTATCTTCCATCTCATGTTCATAAACCAAAAATTTCGTTCACCCTCTCCCCCTTGTCATATTTTGGACGCCTAAACCAAACCAAATAAAACCATAAGTCTTGAAATTAAATACAAGAGCATCTTATTTTGAATGTCCCATGCATGTGATGGATAGTGACATATGAGAATGTCATT
>BQNB010026287.1:32025-58772 GCA_026074375.1 Tanacetum coccineum | reverse complement strand
CATGGCAATGCACATTGTGACTAGGGTTTTAGTGGGTTGAGGGTGAGGGTTTTATCCCTTGTGATTTTTGGTGTTGCAGGGTAAAAGGTATGGGGGAGACACGTGAATAGTGTCTTGGCCGGAAAAATTGGTATAAACGTATCAGGGGTGAAAGTTTAGGGTTTTGGCAATTTTGGCCCTTCAACTTATATACATGATTCGTCCTTGGTGGTGTGAAGTTTATGGGGTTGGCAGAAATGCCCCCTGAAGGTGTATAGATGTATTGCAAACTTCGTCCTTGTGTTTATAACAGATGGGCTTTGGGCCGTTTGGGCTTATTCTTTTGGCCGATTATTGGTATAAAAGGTTTTGGGCCTTTTGGGCCCATTTGGCTTTCTTGTAGTACTTTAATGGGCTGACCCGGCCTGGTTTTAACTTTGACTTTGTTTGACTTTTTGACTTTGACCTCGGTTGACTTTGACTTTCTTTGACTTTGGCTTCACGCTCTTTCCAGTCCCGTGCTTAGTTTTGTCGTTTTGGCTTCGTTTTTTTTCCTTTTCTTGAATATCCGTTTCCTGCACAATACAAATGTAAAACATACAAATACAATGTATTTTTGGTACGTTTTTGGTCATTTCAGCTCGATTTTAATGGACAAAGGTATGTGTATTTAAACACATACCAAACCGCCGGTTTGTAGTTCTCTTCCATAAGAATCTTATGAGTACAAAATTCCGGGTTAATACCCTTGATGTCGGAGAGTTTCCAAGCGATGGCTCGCTTGTGTGACTTCAAAACCTTTATGAGAGCGACTTTTTCCTCGACACTCAAGTCTTTAGAAATTATGACGGGTAACTTGATGTCACCTTCTAAAAATGCGTATTCGAGATGAGGAGGTAAGTCCTTGAGTTCGACCTCGGGAGGTTCATCAATTGAAGATTTAAGAAATTTGCAAACAACTTGGGCGTCGTTGGTGGGGAGCGCTTTCGCTTCAACCCATTTTGACAAGTAGTCGACCGCCACGAGTATGCACTTGTTCCCTCATGAAGACGGGAACGGCCCCATGAAATCGATGCCCCACACGTCAAAGATTTCACAAACTTAAACGTAATTTTGTGGCATTTCATCACGTTGCAAAATTTTCCCCTGACGTTGGCACGAGTCGCAATTTTTAACCAACTCATGTGCATCTTTGTAAATAGTGGGCCAAAAGAAACCGGCATCAAAGACCTTTTTGGCATTAAGATTTGCATCATGATGTCCCCTGGTGGGTCTATTGTGGCAAGCTTCGAGGATGTCGAGAGCTTCTTTGCCGTGCACACACCGCCGGATCACTTGATCCGCACATATTTTGAATAGAAAGGGGTCGTCCCATAAGTAATGTTTAACATCTTTGAAAAACTTGTTTTTCTGCTGGGATGACATTCCCTTGACAATGAAATTCCCCGCATGGTAGTTTGTGAAATCTGCAAACCATGGGGTACAATCAACACGAAGAGCAACCGATCCAAGAGTTTCGAGGGGAAATGTTTCCGTGATTTCCTTGTTCTCAAATTTATCTTGATGAGGGTTCTCAAGTCTGGAAAGATGATCGGTGGCCAGATTTTCTGCTCCTTTTTTGTCTCGGATGATAACATCGAATTCTTAGAGCAAAAGGATCCACCGCGTTAGTCTTGGCTTAGCATCCTTTTTAGTGAAGAGATAATTTATAGCAAAATGGTAAGTATATACTATGCTCTTGGACAAAACGAGATATGACCGGAACTTCTCAAAAACGTATACTACGGCAAGCAATTCTTTTTCGGTCGTAGTGTAGTGTGCTTGAGCTTCGGTCATTGTTTTGCTGGCATAGTGAATTGGTTGGAAATGCTTGTTTTTTGTTGCCCTAGGACTGTCCCAATTGCAAAGTCGCTTGCATCACACATGCGTTCGAAGGGCAAGTCCCAGTCGGGAGCAATCAAAATTAGAGCCTCGGTCAATTTTCTTTTAAGTGTATTAAAGGATTCGATACACTCTTTTGAAAAGAAAAATGGAGTCTCTTTTTTGAGCAAGTGGGTCATTGGACGGGCTATTTTTGAAAAGTATTGTATGAAACGTCGGTAAAAACCGACATGCCCAAGAAAACTCCAAACACCCTTGACGGTGGTAGGATGAGGAAATTTAGCAATCACATCGACTTTGGCTTTATCGACCTCAATCCCGTTCTTTGAAATCTTGTGGCCAAGGACAATGCCTTCCTTGACCATGAAATGACTTTTCTCCAAATTTAGACAAAGATTGGTGTCTTCGCACCTTTAAAGCATCTTGTCCAAACAAGAGACGCAATTTTCGAAAGAATTCCCAAAGACCGAAAAGTCATCCATAAAGACTTTCATTGTCTTTTCGACAATGTCATAAAAGATAGCCAACATACACCTCTGGAACATGCCTGATGCATTGCATAAGCCGAATGGCATGCGACGATAGGCGAACGTTCCGTAAGGACACGTGAATGTTATCTTTTCTTGATCTTTAGGATCGATCGGAATTTAAAAGTAACCTGAGAAACCATCGAGAAAACAATAGTAATCGTTTCCCGCTAATCTCTTGAGCATTTGGTCCATAAAGGGAAGTGGAAAATGGTCTTTACGGGTGGCTTCATTTAACTTACGGTAGTCAATGCACACACGCCATCCTGTAACCAATCGAGTCGGGATCAATTCATTTTCATCATTTGCAACAACGGTAAAACCACCCTTTTTTGGTACGCAATGTACGGGGCTTACCCAAGGACTATCCGAGATCGGGTAAATTAATCCGGCATCAAGAAGTTTTTCAACCTCCTTTTTGATGACATCGTGGATCTTTGGATTCACCCGTCTTTGGTGTTGGACCTCTGGTTTGTAGTCATCTTCCATAAGAATCTTGTGAGTACAAAATTCCGGGTTAATACCCTTTATGTCGGAGAGTTTCCAAGCGATGGCTCGCTTGCGTGACTTCAAAACCTTTATGAGAGCGGCTTTTTCCTCGACACTCAAGTCTTTAGCAATTATGACGGGCAACTTGTCGTCACCCTCCAAAAATGCGTATTCGAGATGAGGAGGTAAGTCCTTGAGTTCGACCTCGGGAGGTTCATCAATTGAAGATTTAGCTTCACAAACTTTAAGTTCTTTTTGAATTTCTGGCAAATAATTTCCTTGAGTGGGAGGGGGTAATGATGGATCATCATTGAGAAATGATTCAAGAATAAGAATGTCCCCCTCCGGGTCATAATAAGAGTCATCAACTTCCGGTAAAGTTGGATCATCTTCAAGAGCGAGGAAAGCATCGACTTCCTCGAGAAGAAAATCACTATCCCCGAAGGGAGTGAGAGTCGGAGAAGAGGTAGAAACAATGGGTCATTATTAAGAGTGGGATAGCCAGCGCTTGTGTTCACATCGGACGATACCGAGAACTTCTTGAGAATACTCCTCACAAGCCATTTCAATGACGTCGATTCGGTTCGCCGTCATATCATCGTAATTAGAGGAATATCTTGAAGTTTGGTCAAGATTGAATGTTACGGCTTCTTTTCCAACACGAAGAGTTAATTCACCTTCATAAACATCAATCAAAGCACGTCCGGTCTTTAAGAAGGATCTCCCGAGAATTAGGGGGACTCGGGGATCGGCATCAAAGTCTACGACTACAAAGTCGGCCGGGAATTTTGTACTTTCCATACTTTTAGGTTAGACATCTTGGCGATACGATCGGTTAGGTAATCGAACGGTCTGCAAGTTCAAGAGTCATACAAGTAGGAGTGAGCTCCGGAAGAGAATGCTTTTTCCACACGGATAATGGCATGAGATTTATGCTAGCGCCAAGATCGGCCAAGGCTAAGCACTCATCTATTCCCGGAAACTTGTTAAGGATGACCACCGAGCAATGCTCATTCAACGGAGTTCTAGCCATTTCACTTAATTTTCTTTGTTTCCAATTAAGGCTTTAAGAGTCGAGGCAAATTTTGGCATAAGAATCAAAGCATCCGTTGATGGCTAGTTTTGATAATCTAATCTTTAAAGTTTTCATAGAATTTCTCATTGGCTAGTTAGTTTTTCTCGGCGCCCCTTTCATTCATTACGCTTCGAAAGTTACGGAATCGACGGTTTCGGGTTAAGGCTTCGGAACACTTAACGGGAACAAAAATCGGGTCAGGTTTTGGTGATGGGGGGTTGGGAACTTGGGACTACGGTGGTGGACGTATTTTGGTACTTTCGTTATTAATAGGTATGGCACAGTGGTCCTTGGTCACCTTGATTTCAACGTTCCATTACTTTAGGATTGGGAAGAAGATAGTAGTTAGGAATCGCTGGGTAATGATAAGCATTTACTGATTCGGGGTTGGTAATACACTTCTTAAGTCTTCACTTCGGGTGTGTTAGGGTAGTACTAGGGTATCTGTACCCAGCCTGAAGTAGAAGCAGGTATGGAATTCACGAATTGGATAAGATGTCCGTTAAATTGGTCATTGATTTTTGCAAGTTTTTGATTTTGATTTTGCATGTTTATCATCACTGATCTTTAGATTTGACGTTAGTTTTGAAAATCATCTTCGCCACCACATTTGTGTTTGCCGAGCGGAGCTTGGTAAAGTGGAGCTTGGGGAACCGGGGGTTGATTAATCGGAGGTCGATAAATTTGCTTTGTTGTTGTTTTTCCCTCGGTTTTGGTTGTAACGATTTTGGTTATTTCCTTGGTTTTGTTGGACGGTGGAAAAAACCGGGAGGTTGAATTTGATTAGCAATCGGGGCTCGGTAACCGGTATTTCCTTGATTGATATTGAGAATGTGGCGGTCGGCTTGGGAAAACGTACTCTTGAAATTATTGCACGATAACTTCGCCATCAGTGGCGGGGACTTTCGGTAAGAATAAGCACCACCGCAAGCTAACACAACTTTCCTGCGAGTTTGACTGTGCGGGAGCTTGGGTTTCATTATCGAGAAGTAAGCCTTTTACTTTATCTTTAACGTTCCGGCAAATCGGTAGAGATATCGGGGTAGAAAGTGCTCGCATACTTTGGCAACAACCGGTTTGTTACGTGAATTACAAACATTTAGATTTGCCTCTCAATGATTCTTGGCAATCCGAGGCATTTTATCCAAAAGTTTACACCCGCTGGTGGAATTCAGACGATCTTGGATCATTAGAGTTCAAAGCATTATAGAATGTATCGAGTTTGATGTATACTTCCGAAAAATTCCTTTGATGTGGGCATGTCGAAGAAGATCGTTGAATCGGTCCCATGCCTCATAAAAAGTTTCATCAAATAGTTTTTGTTGAAATATCTGTGATTTCATTACCGAAGATTTGTTGGTTTGGAGGGAGGGAATAAATTTGTTGATGAATTTCGAAACAAAGATACATCCCATGTAAGAATCGATCGTAGGGGTTCTTTTTTCAGCCAAATTAACCCGGGCGGCACCCGAGGGAAAATGGGTAAAAGCATAAGCTTTACCGACGTACTCGGGACGTTCGGGAACTTCATCGTAGAAGTGATCTTGTTAAAATAACGGATGTGAGCATGAGGGTCTTCTTTGTCATGTCCGAAGAATTGTTTGTTTTGAACGAGGGTAAGCAATCCGTTCTTAAGCTCAAAGTTGTCCGCAGTGATCTCGGGCACAACGATGGCATCCTCGTAACCCACGATGGGTACTTCGAGCAATTGAGCCATAGTACGATTATCGTCCATCGTAACTACGGGAGGAGCTTGATTTTCAATTGGTTCCACAAGATTGAATGGTTCAACAAAATTCGGGTTGACTTGTTGTTGTTGACGGTTAGAATTACGAGATTAAGAACGAGTGCGCATGCACTAAAATGTAAAAAGAAAATTTATACTATTTTTTTCTCTTTTTTTTATTTTTTATTTTTGGTTTTTCCAACAATGTATTCACAATATATTTTAATAACGGACAATGAGATAAGACACGTAAACCTAATAATAAACAAGCTTCACGGTAGCTCTCTAAAAGAAAAACGCACAGAGTTTGTTTAACTTTAAAAGGTGAGCCGTACGTCGCAAGTGACACAAAAGGCAAGTTTTTTTATCTTTGGTTCGGGAACTTATTAATGGATAATACTTCAGTTGAAAGTATTATATGTTGGTGTTCTTTTACCAACTTGGTAATAATTTTTTTTTTAATATTACTTTGTTTGGACAATGTTTTTATTTTTTTGGTTTTTCTTGTTTTTTTTATATTATATATATATACTAATTTGTTGGAAACAAGAAAAGTATCGGTCACTTCCAAGTTGTAATAGTCTTAGCCCGTAGTTTGTTATATGATTAGTATAGTAAGCTAGTCTGGCCCAAGGCCCATGGAAAGCCCGTTAAGGCCCATGGCCGGCCATCATAGGACTATATATACACCTCTCCATGCCTTGGAGAGGTGGTTGGTTGGTTGGTTGGTTTGGTTGTTTCATTTCTCATTTCACACACATAATAATATTATCATCCATTCCATGTTACTTTCTCTCTCTAGAAACTTTCCAACCCACTTCTCTCTCTAGTTCTTGTATAATATCAAAGATTACTAGTATTCTACAATTGGTATCAAGAGCCATGGAGTGGTGTGTTTAGTTTTTGTGTTTGTCTTTTGATTTGTGTTCAAAACCTTTACAAAGAGCAAAATCTTGATTTAAAATTTTTCGGCTTAAAAACCTTAAAGTTGTCATTTTTCTTGTTCCTATAGGGTTAGTAACACTAGTTGTACAAGATTTTTTGCAAAAAACCAATCATAAATGTGTCTTTTTGAGTTTTGAAAATTTTGGTTTCGTCATAGTTATAACCGAACTAGTCGTCGTAGTTGTAACCGAACGAGTTGTTTTTGTTGGAACCGAACTAGTTTGTTTGTGTTGAAACCGAACGAGTTGATTTTAGTTGGAACCGAACGAGTTGTTATTAGTTGGAACCGAACTAGTTGATTTTAGTTTGAACCGAACTAGCTAACCGAACTAGTTAACCGAACGAGTGAACCGAACTAGTTTAGTTAATTGGCACCGAACTAGTTAACCGAACGAGTGAACCGAACTAGTTTAGTTAATTGGAACCGAACTAGTTAACTGAAGGAGAGAACCGAACTAGTTTTGTTCATTGGAACCGAACTAAACAAGATTCATTGGAACCGAACTAAACTAACTTCTTTGACAACCGAACCAATCAAGTTGTTTGAGAACCGAACTAGTCACTTTCCAATTAAAACCTATCAACTCAAATTTCTAAATTATACGGTTATTTCTTTGACTTGTAAAATCCCGTGAAACATTAACTTGTTTTCCCGGTTTGTCAGAAATTGTTAAAATTCCCCGTTTGTAGTTTTTAGAATATTACTTCAAGACTCGACAACCACATAATCAAACACAATTTCTTTCTACCACCGATCGATCAATTAGTAATCTTTTTGATAACACGTTAATCAATGATGACTCTTGCTGATAAACTCACAATTTCTCTCGGGTTGGTGACAAATAAACCATCGATGATGAAAATCATTTGTATGATTCTTGGTAAAGCAGGGACTGGAACTTTATATGATGAATAGACCACATGGTAGAATGATCCTTGCTTTCATTGAGAAAGGTCCACTCGTCTGGCCATCAATCATAGTGGATGGAGTAACAAGACTTAAGGAATATACTGAGCTCACCCCTGCAGAAGCCATTCAAGCTGATGGTGACATCAAAGCAATTAATATCATTCTCCAAGACCTTCCAACATAAATCTATGCTCTTATGAGTCAATACATCGTGTAGCCATGGATCTTAGGGAGGAAAGATTAAAGACTGCTCATGCAAGGAAATGTCGTTAACAAAGAAAGACGAGAGTGTTAGTTGTACGATGAATGAATTTGATAAGTTTACTTACAAGAGAGGAGAGTCGTTACACGAGAGTACTACTGAGATTCACCACTGCTACTCAATGATTATGATCATCTACAAGATGCCACTGGAGCAATTTCAAGTTAATACCAAGTTTATGAATCATACGTCTTGATGAATGTGAGAAAAATTTGTTCATGATATGTTAGTTGGTCAAAGACTTGCATTATACCAATGTTGGATCAGCTCTGCTTAATTGGAACAACATGAACGACATGCAAAATTAAGTTCGTCTTGATGCATGATATGTAACTTCGTTACCTCTTGTTTAGTTGATCTCACCAAATAACACGTCACCTTATCAAACTCATCATACACACTTACCTAAACATCTCAAACTTCAACCACTGCATTCAACATATCCATCTCCACAGTATGGTTCACTTATCAGTCTCAACAAATACTCAACTCCATCTATCATACATCACTCTTTCAGTATCTTATCCATCCAATGATTTCATCAATTAATTCACCACAACGTTATTCTCCATCATCATCCATACTCTCAATTGGAATATCCTCCCCAAATTTAACCAAACAATCTGAACTTGAAATTTTCTTCCCATCAAGATCTCCGGTCTAATTGTTCCAGTGTTCCTCGAAGGTGGATGTTCTCATTGTGCCATCAATCACATGATATCATTTTTGACTGCAGTATGTCACCCCGTTATACCACTATTATAATCAGTGAGAAAACATCGTCTAACCTTAGGCCAACAAGCTACCATCAATTATGGAGGTTTACCTTTAATCCAATTCGGGGAGACAAACTTCTATTGCGACGGGTACTTCAAGGACTTACTACTCTAGGAGGCAAGTGGAAGCAATTCTGGTAAGAACATGAGGACGGGTTATTTGCTAAACTGCAAAGGGAAGGCCTCATTGTACCAGACTGTAAACCAAACCAAAGAGGGAATAGGATGATTCAGTGTTTAAGGAGAGAAAGTGTTGTTGGTTACATGCCAAGCACATGGTAAATTCTAAATATGGAGGAACTAGCTTTTTTGGGCAGATCCATATATCCCTGAAGGTAAAAGCACACAGACTGTCTTTACACTCACTTGCTGCTTCAAGTGAGAGAAGAAATCGATGATTAAAAAAGACTCACCATTGATGTAAAGTCCCCTTTTCAGGGCACAATTAGATCGATCTTGTGATGATGTTTGGCTACAAAACAAGGTTTAGAGTACAAGTTGGCAAGCCAACTTAGACATGACAAATATTTTAAGAGAATAAATCACACTTTTTTGTAAACTCATAAATAAAGTTCATTCAAATTGGTAGAAAGATCTACTTAGTCTTAATGGGACAATATATGATGATACAACTATGATACATTATTAACAAAACACAACATTTTAAAGCATAGGTGTAACATGATCTAAAAATACGTTTATCCTATATGATTCATGATCATTGGTATTGAAATTTTAAACAAGATTGTCTTTGGATTATCAATTATTAAGCATTTGAAAAAGGTTCTATGGTTGAGGTGGGAAAAATGAAGTTATGAGGCGTGTGGTTAGAACGATATTGAGTATGAAGCAGGCATAATGTTCATTTTATCTCAGTAGGTTCAAATGTGGTTACGTTTTGTGGAAAAAAAAAAAAATACAAGTTGACCCTTGATAGTCATGATTAGTTGTAGTAGAGTGGATGTCCCAGTGATAGGAGGTTGAGGTGCGTGGTGGTGATGGTGATGGTGGAATTCAGAGGATTTTCAAAGAGGAGTGATTGGTGATAGTGAGAGAGTGTATCATAGAAGGATAGGCTTGAAGTGGTTTGAGGGTTTTTAAAGTCTAGGAGGGGGCACTCCAAGATGTTCTCAAGCAAAGGGTTTAAAGGTTGAGGAGAGGTTGGTTCAATTGAGGATGGAGGTGAGATTTGAAGTTTTGATTGAAAGGAAGAAGATGTATTATCTTGGCTTGAGGAGGTTTGATTTGTGGATGGAGTTTTTGATGGTGCATTTGGAGGAGTTGGGGTTGAGGAAGTAGTGTGGTAGGAGGAAGGTATATACCCAGTGTATTAGGGTCATTGACGTAAGTCAATAAATTCACTATGTATTTTTGTATTGTACGCGTTTGTTTTATCGTATCGATAAGTTAAATCGCGTAACTAAATTATAGTTCAATGTAAACGGGCATCAAACAATTAATGTTTACTTCAAGTAAGTGTTAAGTGTTATGAAGATGGATAATTATTACTTTGTTGTCTTATCTTTTATTGGTTTCGTAAAGTGTTACCGTTTCGCCGATTATACAATACGCGTTTAGGCATTCCCGGAAAGACCAAAACCTTATCTAAGCTTCAAACAATTACCCAGCACGATTATACCATATACTCAAAATTAACACAAAATCATCATATTATAATGTATATGTGGGCCGGTTATACAGGATGAACCAAAGAAATATCTATTTGATGGATCTTGCCCTAAATATCAAGGTCTTCTCTTTCCTTGGAAACAAGTCTCTACACCATTGTAACCACTTACTTATTTCCCTTGAAATTCCTCCTTTGGTGCCTTTGAATAAGTCTTGGGGGTTATTAATGCCTAACTAGGACGCAAACACATACACATCTCCTCATTCTAAGTGTAACAAATCTATTCTCTCCATTTACTCTCTTATATACCACGGCATCAAACACCCTTGATACTCCCAATCCATTAGCTTGATTTTCTAAGACCATACAAGCACTCATACATCCTTCCTATGATAACCTAAGGTGTTTGCAAGGGTTGGTTAAAGGTTTGCAAGGTTTAAGCAAGTTATTGAAGGATTAGGGTTTTGGCTTGAATTAGGGTTTTCAAGAGTTGCAAGCTAGGGTTTTGTTGCTAAATAAGTGTGTAGATCTTGTTGTTCATCATCATTCATCATCATAAGGTTATCTAAAACTCTTTATTTGTCCTTCTTTTTTCATTTTATGCATATATGTGATCTATGTAATTAAAATCACCATTTTGGATACTTTTTAAAAAATGTGAATTGGATTGTTATTTGTGTGTTCATTACTTTGTGTACTTTTTTGTACATGTTATATTGAAGTTAGTTGGTGTTATATGGAAGTATAAGCCTTGTACACCTCTTGGGTTTATGTTTGAAAAGTTCATGTGTAATCTTGTTAATTTGGGTTTCCTTTATAAGTTGTGATTAAAGTAAGATTAGAGAACTTGTCTCTTGGATACAATGGGACAAAAATATTAGACTAATGGACTTATTTAAGTAAGAAATTAAGCTTTAAGCTGTTCTGTAAAGTATTTTTGTAACAATGGTTTTCTTTGCTTGAAGCTTAAAAGTATAAAATCAAGCTTAAAACAAGTTTTTAACACAAACTTCAAAACTTTCTGTTTTGGGACGAAAATGAAAGTGTCTATATTATGTTTTATAAAGATAGTACATCCCATGAGGATTCCAAAATGATAAGAAACTCAGAAAACGGATTAATAACGAAGAAGATACGCTAGTTACGAGTTTACGACGATAAATACTTTTATAAAACTATTTTTATAAAAGTTACTATTCACCACAGAAACTTATATTTTTAAAACTTCAATAAATTGATAAAACTTTTAATTACGAGAATGTGCTCGCAAGAATCGCTAAAAACGGAGCTATAACGAATAAGATATGACATTTACGGGTTTTACGATAATTAAAACATAAAAATAAGTTATTAGCTGTGATGAACAGTAAAAACACTATTCACCACAGAATGTTGAAAACTTAAAAATGTAATATTATGATCACTCGTCTTAATACGAAAACGTGGACGTAAGAAACGCGAGAAACGGACTTAAAACGATAAAGTTAGGTCATTTTTGCTAAAGGCGTATTTATAAACGTTTTTACTTTATAAATATGATTTCACTAAAACGATTAGATGGTGATGTAGCTATATAGAATTATATGTGGTTTTAGTTAATCAAAGTTCTATATTACTAGGGAGTTTCATAATGAGGCCTCTTCGGGGTGGCGTATCGACGAGTTGTTGGATTTACGATTTAAAGTGTCCTAGCTCCTCATACGTCACTACATGACCTCTTAATTATGATAGCCCGAATGATAGTATGATGTAACTAAAAAGGTTTATATATGGTAGTTGTTAGTCAAGTACTTGAGTACTCATACGACCTATATTAACTAGGTTGCATTCGGGGTTGCGGTGACGCGTTTTCATTAGGGATATTTCATTATCAATTTACTCACTCGAGGTGAGTTCATAGCCCCTCGTTTTACATGATTTGTTTTATAAGTTTTGGGGTGAGAAACATGCATTGTTTTTATAAATGGACACAAGTGGATATTTTATGTTATGATTACGTGTTGCCTAAGTAGCGATAACCCAATTGAGCCCATTATTATGAACTGTCAATTACTGAATTGTGAGCGCGAATGTTATGAATAGATCTATTGGGATTGACATCCCCGTTCGGGTGATTAGCTATCACTAGCCAAACGACAAGTACTTTATTTTATACCATGTCGATTAAAGGATGTTGCGGGTTAAAACATCAATACGGGCAATGTGGGCAATTTTATATTGCTATTTAATTAAGTCAAGCTTCAGTGTCATGAGCTTAGCGCAACGTAATTACATTTTATGACGTATGCATTTGTTGCATTGTCATGGGGAAATCTTGTGGTCCTGCATTATACGATTTAATAAACCTATGAATTCACCAACTTTATGTTGACGTTTTAAAGCAATGTTTTTCAGGAGGTCAATAAGCACGAGGTGCAAGGGATACATTGGTGGTTTTGATTTGGATATCATGCATTAAAGATTTTGTCGCATTACATTTTGTATATCTGTTATGGGCTAGAAATCTTTGTATTTTAAACAAGTGGACAAGTTAAGCTTCGGGCTTTTTGTAACAAATATTTGCTAAATCCAATGTATCAGTTTTAAACGACTTTTTGGTCATTCTATATATATCTTGTGTTATTGATCTATAAAGTAACACGCCCCGGACCCTTATTCCGCTGCGACCCATTTTGGGGGTGTTACAGATTGGTATCAAGAGCCAAGGTTATAGAGAACCAGGTCAAATGTTTTTGCTGGACTATAACCGTTGTCAAAACATTGCATTCATACAAAGGGGTTTTTATGGCGCATTCATATACTAGTTGTTGCATTATTCAGTTAGACAAGATGCATTCATGATTGATATACGTGTTTATAATATATTACGTATATAAGGGTAAGAGTCTTATATTAATATACTTATATAAGCTACTTTTGATTTTCATATTTGATCATGTTGGATTCTGAGGATTCTACAGTTACGTACACTGCGGTATCTAGTCCGTATGAGGACTCATCAGACATGGGGTCACCAAGGGTCGAGGGACCACCCATGATGCCAGAGGACCCACATGCATATGTGGTAGCTATTTTTTAGGCTCCACCATCTCCGGATTATGTGCCTGGCCCTAAGGAGCTAGAGCAGGCACCACCTTTACCTGTTTACTTACCTTATGTACTGGAGCTGGTATACCCGGAGTACATGCCACCCGAGGACAATGTCCTACCAGTTGAGGAGCAGCCATTGCCTGCTGCTGCCTCACCTACTACTGAGTCACTAGGATACATTCCTGAGTCTGATCTAGAGGAGGATGATGAGGAGGATCCAGCCGACTGTCCTGCTGATAGAGGAGACGACGGGGATGATGAGGAGTCATCTGATGATGATGATGATGTTGAGGAGGATGAGGAGGACGAGGATGAAGAGGAGGAGGAGCACCTAGCTCCTGCCGACCCTGCAGCTGTTGCTTTTCCAGTTGATCAGGACCCATCCGATGAGGAGACTGAGTCGTTCGAGACCGATGAGTCTGCGGCCACACCACCATCTCCACCATACCTTACTTACCGCGTCACGGCTAGGATGTCCATCCGACCCCAGGCACCCGTACCGTTCCTCTCTGAGGAAGATGCTGAGAGGTTTCTTGCCTTACCTACTCCACCATTACCTATACCATCACCACCACCCAATAGCCCTACGTATATTGAGGCACCTCTGGGATTCAGAGCTGCTGGGATTAGACAGAGAGATACACCACCATCTCCTATTCATGAGACTAAGATTCCCGAGATTTGTTTACCGCTTTGTAAGAGGTCGTGTCGTACTGCTCCTACCCCTGGGTACGAAGTCGGGGAGAGTTCGGTAGCGGGTGCTGTTAGGCAGGATGGACCTGCCGTAGTTAGGGCGGACCTTTATGGATCTGTTGATATGGTAGATGCTGCTCCAGGACGCCTGATGTCTAGTGAGTTAGGCTATGGTATAACGGATACATGGGATGATCTTGTATGAGCCATCTAGGAGATTGCATCGACCACCCTAGAGGGGGTCAATCAGAGAGTTACCGAGCTTGTTGCCACTGTTGATCAGCATAATGGCATCATGTATTCCCTGTTGGAGGATGCACGAGAGGACCGGCCTCTACTGAGAGGCCGAGTCAACATGTTGTTTAAAGATAGGCCATATCATAGACGCACTGCTCTACTGATTGAGGAGGAGGCCAGACTTTCTCGTGTTGCTTGGGCACAGTCGATGGATGCCAACGACAAGACACGTTCTGAGGGCATGTCACTTCGGACACAGGTCATTGGCTCAATACGTCTGAGATTCACCGAGTTTGCGGGGCAGCGGATCGCAAGAGACAGGCAGCGATTACAGAGATGCTGGCAGCAGACCGTCGGAGACAGAAACAGCTTATCGAGGCACTAAAACTGCTAAAGAAGTTACAGGCCCAGATGACAGAGTTTCAAAGGCAGCAGGGACCCGCTAACGGTCCGGCACAGCCAGAGGTACCGGACGGAAGCCTTTAAGTAGCGGCTCTTACGATTTGGTCATGCATGATAGTAGCCTATACTATGCAACCTGTTAAGTTTTATGGGTTTATTCCCAGCTAGCAAACTGTATAGATCTTTTGTTTTGTTATTACTCTGTATATATCTTTTGTTCATGTATTTGTTACTTTGTGCAGCCTACTAAGTGTTACGAGTATATCTCGGCTAGTATGGCTTTAGGTTGTTTATTTTGTCTTGTAACCTGATCGTTTTGATCGTTTTGTATTTGAACCAATCATGTATGTTTTTCCAAGTTATATATGGAAGGGATGGATTATGTTATGTATGAAATCGAATTTATTGTGAATCAATGTTGATTTGGCTACACCATTGTTAATTTCAATACAGTTGTGTATTTCACTGTGTGATGTGAGTCATTTTATTTTTGTTATATGTCGTGTCATTGGTTATGTTTTTATAAAATATTTTACGGTATTATATTTTCTTGTGATTTGAAGATTAATGGCACCGAAAAGAAGAACCACGAGGTCAACACCAGTCACAGACGCTCCTACCACCACATCTGTCACCAATGCCCAGCTGCAGGCAATGATTGACCAAGGTGTGTCACGGCTTGCTACACTAGCAGAACTTGATGCCATACCCGAAATTTGGCTCGATGATACGCCTACTTCGGAACGGGTGTATAAGAGAATGAAACGCGTTGTTGTTCGAGAGTGCACTTACCAAGACTTTATGAAGTGCCAACCCCTATATTTCAAAGGCACTGAGGGAGTTGTTGAATTAACTCAGTGGTTTGAAAGGATGGAGACTGTATTCCGCATAAGCAACTGCTCTGTGGAAAATCAGATCAAGTTTTCTACTTGTACGCTACTAGCAGGTGCTCTAACGTGGTGGAATTCCCACGTTATGACTGTTGGTCATGATGTTGCGTATGCAATGACCTGGACTGATCTGAAAAAGAAAATGACGGACAAGTACTGTCCGAGGAACGAGATGAAGAAGCTCGAGGCTGAGTTGTGGAATTTAAAAGTGAAAGGTACTGATGTGCTAGGGTACAACCAACGTTTTTAGGAACTGGCATTGCTGTGTGTCAGGATGTTCCCTGAAGAGTCTGACAAGATTGAAAGGTATGTCGGTGGGTTGCCCGACATGATTCACTCAAGTGTTGTGGCATCGAAGCCGAAAACCATGCAGGAGGCTATTGAAATGGCGACTGAACTAATGGATAAGAAAATCAGCACTTTGGCTGAGAGGCAGGCAGAAAGCAAGAGGAAGTTAGAAGACACTTCCCGAAACACCAACCAACAGCAGCCTTTCAAAAGGCAAAATGTGGCAAGAGCGTACCACGCTAGGATCTGGTGATAGAACACCTGTTACGAAGGAAATTTTTAACCTCTGTGTACCAAGTTTAATTACAACCATGACGGTCCATGTGCTCCAAAATGCTACAAGTGCAACCGAGTTGGCCACCTGGCCCGTAATTGTAGAAGTCCTGCTAATGCTAATACTGGTAGTAACCAAAGAGGCAATGGGGCAGGTCAAAAGCCTACTTGTTACGAGTGTGGAGTTCAAGGACACTTCAAGAGGGAATGTCCCAAGCTGAAGAACAACAACAACCGGGGTAATCAGGTTGGAAATGCTAGGGCTCTAGCGAAGGTGTATGCGGTAGGGCAGGCGGGGACAAACCCAGACGCGAACATCGTTACGGGTACGTTCCTTCTCAACAACCGCTATGCTTCTATCTTATTTGATACTGGTGCCGATAGGAGTTTTGTGTCCACTGCATTTAGCTCCCAAATTGATATCACACCAAATGCATTAGACCATGATTATGCGGTAGAACTAGCCGATGGTAGAATAGTGGGCGTTAATACTATTATTCGGGGATGCACTTTAAATTTTCTAGACCACCCTTTCAACATCAACCTAATGCCCGTAGAGATGGGTAGTTTTGACGTCATAATTGGCATGGACTGGTTATCAAAATATCAAGCTGTTATTGTTTGTGCTGAGAAGATTGTTCGTATTCCCTACGGAAACGAGACATTGATTATTCGTGGTGACGGAAGCAACCAAGGAAGCGAGACACGATTGAATATCATCTCGTGCACTAGGACGCAGAAATACATGCTAAAAGGATGTCAGGTCTTTTTGGCACATGTTACCACGAAGGAGGCAGAAGACAAGTCAGAGGAGAAGCGACTTGAGGATGTACCCATTCTTTGAGATTTTCCCAAAGTATTTCCTGAAGACTTGCCGGGTCTTCCTCGACCCCCTCAACAAGTGAGTTTCCGAATTGATTTGGTAACTGTTTGTAGCACCTTGGCACGGGCACCTTATCGATTGGCGCCTTCCAAAATGAAAGAGTGTTTGGAGCAATTGAAGGAGCTGTCCGACAAAGGCTTAATAAGACCCAGTTCCTCACCCTAGGGAGCTCCGGTCTTGTTTGTCAAGAAGAAGGATGGATCATTCCGGATGTGCATTGATTATCGAGAATTAATACAATCGCTCGACAGTAAAGAATTCGTTACATCCATGAATTGATATTTATTTGGATCAAACTATAGGAGCAGTGTTTATTCTAAGATAGACTTGTGATCTGGTTATCACCAACTTCGAGTACGGGAGGAAGATATTCCGAAGACGGCATTCAGAACTCGATACGGTCATTACGAGTTCCAAGTTATGCCATTTGGTTTGACGAACGCACCGGCGGTATTTATGGATCTCATGAACCGCGTGTGCAAACCATTTTTGGACATATTCATGATCGTATTTATCGAGGATATCCTCATCTACTCAAGGAACATGAAGAACATCTTAAGGCAATTTTGGAATTGCTTAAGAAAGAGGAATTGTATGCTAAATTCTCCAAGTGTGAATTTTGGATTCCGAAGGTACAATTTCTCGGGCACGTGATTGACAGCCAGGGTATTCACGTGGACCCCGCCAAGATCGAATCCATTAAAGATTGGGCATCTCCTAAGTCACCAACGGAGATTCGTTAATTTTTAGGTCTTGTTGGGTATTACCGAAGATTCATTGAAGGATTTTTGAAGATCGCCAAACCAATGACCAAACTCACTCAGAAGAAGGTCAAGTTTGATTGGGGCAACAAAGAAGAAGCGGCGTTTCAACTACTGAAGCAGAAGTTGTGTAGTGCACCAATTCTGGCTTTACCTGACGGAAGCGAAGATTTTATCGCATACTGCGATGCTTCGATCAAAGGGTTGGGCGTTGTGTTGATGCAACGAGAGAAGGTGATAGCTTATGCATCACGCCAGTTAAAAATTCATGAGAAAAACTATACTACTCATGATTTGGAACTTGGAGCAGTAGTGTTCGCTCTAAAGATTTGGAGGCACTATCTGTATGGTACCAAGTGTACGGTGTTCACTGATCATAAGAGTTTACAACACATTCTTAATCAGAAGGAGTTGAACATGAGACAACGTCGTTGGTTAGAGTTGCTCAGTGATTACGATTGCGATATTCGTTATCACCCGGGGAAAGCAAATGTCGTAGCTGATGCCTTGAGCAGGAAAGAACGAGATCAACCGTTAAGGGTTCGAGCCTTAGTGATGACTATTGGCTTGGATCTTCCTAAACAAATCTTGAATGCTCAGACTGAAGCACGGAAACCAGAAAACATCAAGAGCGAGGATGTTGGAGGTATGCTGATTGAAAATTCTAAGGATCCGGAGAAATTTAGAACGGAAAAGTTAGAACCACGTGCGGATGGAACTCTATGCTTAAATGGCAGGAGTTGGTTACCATGTTATGGTGATTTAAGGACCGTGATCATGCACGAGTCCCACAAATCAAAGTATTCTATCCATCCGGGTTCTGAGAAAATGTATCAAGATATGAAGAAGCTATATTGGTGGCCCAATATGAAAGCCGACATCGCCACCTATGTTAGCAAGTGCTTGACCTATGCTTAAGGTCAGGCAGGAACATTAGGACCATCGGTTTTGTGGTACAACCCGAGTACCTCAATGGAGTGGGAAAAATTCAGATGGATTTTGTCACGAAGCTTCCTAAGTCGTCACAAGGTTATGACACCATTTGGGTGATCGTTGACCGACTTACAAAGTCCGCAATTTTTGTACCCATGAGGGAAACTGACCCTATGGAGAAACTGGCAAGAATGTACCTAAAAGAGGTAGTAACGAGGCATGGAATACCGGTCTCGATCATCTGTGATCGTGATCCTAGATTCGCATCAAATTTCTAGAGGTCACTTCAGAAAGCTTTGGGTACAAGTTTGGATATGAGTATACTATCATCGCAAACTGTACGAACAAAGCGAGGAGAACCATTCAAACTCACAAAGGATATGTACTGCTTGCGTGATCGACTGGAAATGGTTGGATTAAACATTTTCCATTGGTCGAGTTTTCATACAATAACAGTTATCACGCTAGCATTAAGGCTGCACCCTTTGAGGCACTTTATGGTCGAAAGTGTCGTTCACCTGTTTGTTGGGCCGAGGTTGGACAAGTCCAACTCACTGGTCCAGAAATAGTGCAAGAAACAACTGAGAAGATCATCCAGATCAAACAAAGGATTCAAGCCGCTCGCGATCGACAAAAGAGCTACGCCGATTTAAAGCGTAAGCCGATGGAGTTTCAAGTTGGGGATAAAGTTATGCTTAAGGTATCGCCTTAGAAAGGAGAGGTACGCTATGGCAAACGGGGGAAGTTAAACCCTAGATAGGTTGGACCTTTCAAGGTGTTGGAACAAGTTAAATCCGTTGCTTACAAGCTTAAGCTTCCGCAAGAGCTGAGCAGGGTTCACAATACGTTTCACGTATCCAACTTGAGAAAGTGCTATGCCGACGAACCCTTAGCTGTTCCGTTAGGTGGACTTCACCTTGATAACGAGCTTTAGTTTGTCGAGAAACCGGTGGAGGTCATGAATCGAGAAGTCAAACGATTGAGGCAAAGCCATAACCCAATTGTCAAGGTTCGATGGAACTCTAGGCAAGGTCCTGAGTTACATGTGAACGTAAAGACCAATTAGGGAAGAAACATTCACACCTTTTCACATAAGCTAAACCGTCGTTAAGTGTCGTTTCATAAGCCTTGAGGACAAGGCTCATTTAACGGGGGAAGACTATAACACCCCGTGTTTTAGGGTCATTGACGACGTCAATAAATTCACAAGTTATTTTTAGTATTGTACGCATTTGCTTTTAAATCGTAAAAGTTAAGCTAAATCGCGTAAGCTAAAAATTATCGTTCAATGTAAACGGGCATCAAACGATTAAATGTTTACATCAAGCAAGTGTTATATGATTATGTAGAGGATAATTATTAACATTTCATATTTTATTTTTATCGGATACGTACGGAGTTACGTTTCGCAATAAAACGCGTTTAGGCGAACCCGGAAATCACAAATCACTAAATATGCCCTAAATAACCCTAGATATTTATTAGATATTTATCTAAAATATCTTTTAGATATTTTCCTTTAACTTAACCCTAGTTAACTTAACTAGAGTTCCTTAACCTTAGTTAAGCCCTATATAAAGCCTAAACTAGAAAACATAAATCATAACATATATTTCTTAACAAATTTTTCACACATTTCTCTCATTTCTCTCATCATATATCACGGCTCAAAACCATCTCCATAACACATCCATACTTTGATTTTCTAGATCAAATACAAGTGTTCTTACATCTATTCTAAGGTGTTCTAAGAAAGATCGGAGGGTTGATTTCTCGTTTCGAAGATTTAAGAAAGTTTGTGCAAGATTCGGGTTTCAATCCTTACAAGTGTTTAAGCCAGAAAATGGCAAAGCGTAGGTTTAGGAAATCAAGATCCATTGCAAGCTTGGTTTACAATCTAACAAGGTTTTAGATTGTTTTGGGTTTTCATATTTCATTCATCACTCTAAGGTTATCTAAAACACCCTTATCTTTACTGTTCATCATTTTATGCATATATATGTCTAATGTAGTTAATCACCCACTAGAAACTTAGTTACTTGCTATATTTAATAATTCTTGGATAATCTTTGGATTACTCTTATACTAAGACCTCTATGTCGTATATAGACAGTAACATATAAAGGTCTAAAAGATTTGATAACAAAGTGGTAAAGCTAAACAAGTTCTAAAACAACAAGTTTTAAAAACATTTATTGCAGAAATCATTATTACTGCGGGGCTGTTTTGTATACTCGAAAAATTTCCATTCATGTATTTTATAATATTATAATAAATACTACATGCACAATGGATCGAGGGGTCATAAAGAACACTAAAACAGATTAAGTAACGAATAAGATACGCAATTTACAAGTTTATCGATAGTTAATACTTTTATTAAAACTATTTTCTTATAAAGTACTATTTCATTAGTACAGAGAAACTTATACTTTGTAAAACAAAATAATATCATAAAACTTTAATTTCGATATCGTGCTCGACAGAATCGCTAAAAACACTATAACGAATAAGTCATACGACGTTTCACACAGTTTTACGCTAATCTAAAAACGTATAAACGAGTTATATGCTAGTGATGAACAGTAAAAATACACAATTCACATCTGAATCAAGAAAACCTAAAAAATGTGATTTTTCATGATCACACGTCTTACACGAAAGCGTGGCATAAGAAATCCGAGAAAACAGACTAAAAAACGACGAAGTTATATCCTTTAATTGCTACAAAAAGCTAATTATAAACGTTTTTACTTATTAATATGATTTCGCTAAAACAATTAGATGGTGATATAGCTATATAGATATAATATGTGTTATTAGTTATCAAAGTGCTATATTACTAGGGAATTTCATAATGATGCAGTCCCTCTTTCGGATGCTTATTGACAGTTGTTGGATTTACGATTTACAAAGTATCATAGCTCCTCGTTACGTCAAATGTCATGACCTCTCTAATTATATACAAGAAAGCCCAAAACGATAGTATGATGATAACTAAATATGACATTATATATGGTAGTTGTTAGACAACGTACTCGAGTACTCATACGACCTATATTGGATTAGGTTGCATGTCGGCGATTAATCGACGCATTTCCCTGATCATACTTGATATTTAGCTCACTCGAGGTGAGTTCATAACCCTGAAACTACTGTTTTACAATTGATTGTGTTTTATAAGTTTTGAGAGGTGAGAACATGCTTGATTATAAATACCTTTACTTGCTAACAAATTTGATTATGCACTTCTTACTTGATCATGCATGAGAGTACAATTATTTGTTACATTTTGGACAGTAAACACAGGATACTTGACTTTTACTCGATATAATTACGATTATCAGCTTAGTTTTCTTCATGAACTGTAACTCACTTTTGAGGGTGAACAGCGAATTTATAAATATCGGATCTATCATATGGGGGATTGACATCCCCGTTCGGAAGTGGATTAGCCTCTTACTAAGTCGAGATCCGGAGCTAACGAACGTTATACCCATGTCGGATATATGAATGGATTGAGTGTCTTACAAGAACCAAGCAACTATAATTACTAATGAACAATTAATGTCTCTTGAATCAAGCGGCATAACTTACAAGTCTACGGTCGCAGTTTCCATACAACTTAGAGTAATCGTAATCATTTCTCTTAACATACATGAAACTAAATTGGGATATTGTGCATCATTATAAATCTACTTAGAAACAATTTTTGGATTGTGTTCATTAGAATATCTACTTGAAACTAATTGGATCTTGTGGCTCATTATAATATCTACTTGAAACATTTTTGAATATTTGAATCATATAAAGTATCAAAATAAAACATTTTGGGTGATATCGTGTTCATGGATACAATATATACTTAAACATTTTAGCGGATGTCTTTATATATATATTTTGGGATTCTACATTCATACTTACAAAAACTCTATGAACTCACCAACTTAATGTTGACACTTTTACAATTTTTCTAGGCTGAGAAATAGATGTATGACATACTTGATGTGCAATTGGAGTCAAATTTACAAGACTTCTTTTCTAAAACGACTCAGTTAGAGGCACTATTCTCACTCCTGACTTGTGCAATGGATGCCATGATCAAGTAACGCTATCTCCGGAAATACATTCTGCTGCGACCTGCAATTTTAGGGGTGTTTACACAAAATGTTTGAAGAGCACTATGCGCGGGTTACTAGAGGAACAAGTTGCCACATCTATGGCAAGAATATTATGGCAAAATATGAACCGCGAGCAGGTGGCAATGAGGACCAGTTGTGCTGAGCTGGATGGTGCTGGGTGCCGGTGGTGCGGAGCTGTGGTGGTGCTGGATGCCGGTGGTGCCAGACCCAGACAGCGCCCAAAATTACATACTGGGTGTACTATACGAACCATTCCATGAATATTGTGAACCCCCAACCCTTTATCAAGGCGACCAAAGGTGCCTGAGGGATTATGTATTTCAGGTAGGTTTCGAGAAACTATAAATCCTATTTTCGAATCAGTGATCAATCAAAGAAAGGACAAGGAAAAATTGCAGACTGCTACTCTCCAAGGTCCCGTATGCATTGACTTGGTCTTACAATGGAATGATTGCTTCCATGGGTATTGCTTGTTGCTAGTGGTACTATCCCATGACAAAGAGAGAGAAAGTGGATTGACTGAGGAATTTCTGTCCTCTAAAGTTGTTGCAAAAGGCTGGAGCAAGAATTGTACCAGACTTGAATTAAAAGGGACTGATATGAATACGGTCTATACCAAACCGATCCAGAATTGACCTTAGTATGTGTCCTAGAAGGTGGAGCCTGAACACGGGAAATCAGTGGAAGGTGAGTAGTATATCGTGGGCGTCGAATCATAAACTGGTGAAAGTAACATTATCAGAGGCTACTGGAATTGATGAACGCATCCAATGGCTATCAGCTCATGGGAAAAATAATACAAGACAAGACTGATGAGGTTTCTGAAGGTGAAAAGAGGAAAGGTAAAGGAGACCGTGGTGGTCATGGTGACAATCGACGCGATTACAATCGTCGACAAAACCAAAGAAGGTCTAATCTTGGAGCTATGATCAAATTCTAGGCACCCCAAACTTGACAAATGAAGTTTGAGTCCACGGTGAAAGATAAGAAGCAAGTTGGGGATTGTGTTGGAAATGTGGATACTTGGGGTCACAAGACTGCTGCTTGTTGGAGGAGCCTTGTCGACAGGAAGGATATTGACTTGTTTTAATTGCAATCATCAAGGGTCGCCGAGAAAGAGAGATTGCCCTAAGCTGAACTACAATGGACAAGGGAAATAACCATCGGAGCCTGTTTACAAGTTGGGAATCTGTAGATGCTCAGATAAGATCTGACTCGTTACTGTAGTACCAGATTTCTTATCAATAGTAGATATGCTACTGCCTATCTATTTGATTCAGGGTGCCAACATATAAAGGCTATTAGAAAAACACCCGTATACTAAGTTTAGTGTCTAACAAATAATAGCGTATCACCTTAGAGTTGATATTGACCGGATTGCAGTTTAGATACTATAGCTAGAATTCGAATTGGCCGACGGAAAAGTAGTACAGATACCACATAATGTATTAATATAGAATGTACACTTAATCTTTTTAAACCATTCTTTTCCAATCGATTTAAATGGTAATGAAAACTTGGAGTTTTGATATCATATTGGATGGATTGTTATCTAAAATCACGATATGAAGCTGCTATTTTGTGTGGAGAGAAAAGGTTATGATATCCCCTGGAAGGTAAGACTTGGTTATCGAAGGCTATAATAGAATAGGAGTTGTCCAAGCAACTGCAAGAGTTGTCGGATGAAAGGTTTTATCGACCGGCTCGTCGCCAAGTGACTCTGGTATTGTATCTGAAGAAGAAGGATGGATCATTCCGAATGTGCATAGATTACCGAGAACTGAACAAGTTGACAATCAAGAATCGATATCCATTACCGAGGATTGATGACTTATTTGATCAGCTGCAAGGTTCTAGTGTTTATTTGAAGATTGATTTACGGTCTGGTTATCATCAACTTCATATCCGCGAGGAAACAAATCCATTATCATAGTTTTAGAACTCGTTATGGACATTATGAGTTTTAAGTAATGCCTTTTGGACTGACCAATGCACCTGTAGTATTCATGTATTTGATGAATCTCGTGTGCAAGCCGTATCTTGATAAGTTCGTGATTGTATTCATTGATGACATTCTGATTTATTCCAAAAATAAAGAAGAACATGGTGAACATTTGAAGACTATCTGATAGCTACAGGAGCGAAAGTTGTACGCTAAGTTTTTGGAATGATGTTGTTTTTGCTTGGATTTCTTCCGTGCAATCCTGCCATGTATTTGATAGTAGTGGGGTTCATGTCAGCGATCCTGCAAGATTGAAGCCATAAAAATGGCTGCACCGACTACACAACGAAAGTGCGACAATTTTTGGGTTTGCAGGATATTATCGACCAAAGAGTTATTAAGGATTTTTTCTCTATATCCAAACATTAACTAAACTGCACTCAGAAAAAATAAGCCGTAAGTGTGGGCGACACGAAGAGAGGCATTTCACACACATTAAAGCTGAAATTGTGTAGTGCGCCAATATATCACTACCCGAAGGAACGAAGGACCTTTTGTGTATGTGATGCATCCCTTAAAGGATTGAAGCTGTGTTAAAGCATACGAGAAAAGTCGTGTCATTGCGCACGCCACTACTATCAAATTCTAGAAAGGAACGGAAGAAAATTATACGACCCGTACTTAGAATTAGGAGCGGTGGTTTGCTCATCGACTTATGGAGACATTATTTGTACGCACTAAATATATGGTATAGGGGCACAGATTCACAAAATCCATAATGAATTTTGGATCAGAAAGAGCTAAATATGAGGCAGCGTAGATGGATTGAACTTCTGAGTGATTACGATTGTGTTATTCGTTATCACCCGGGAAAAGCAAATGTTGTCGCTGATGCATTGAGCAGGAAGGATAGGGAACCGATTCGAGTGCTTGCTTTAGTGGTGACAGTACATAACAATTTACCCGAACAAATTCGAAATGCACAAGTTGAAGCCTGCAAGGAAGAAAATATTGGTGCCGAAGGATTTCGTGGCGAAGGGGAGCCATTTGAAGTTAGATTCGATGGTACGAAATGTCTGAAAGGACAAGTATGGTTACCGTTATTCAGAGGATTGAGAGGTCTAATCATGTTGGAATCTCATAAATCAAAATATTCCATTCATCCTGGATCGGATAAAATGTACCATGATTTGAGGAAGTTATACTGGTGGCCGAATAAGAAAGCTGACATTGCGACGTATGTCAGTAAATGTTTGACATGTGCTAAAGTCAAGGCTGAACACCAAAAGCCGCCAGGATTACTTTAGCAGCCGGAAATTCCTGTTTGGAAATAGGAGAGAATTACAATGGATTTCATTACAAAGCTTCCAAGAACACCATCGGGATATGTGTAACACCCCCAAAATTTCAACAACGCAGCAGAATACCACTTGGGTGCTACTTCATAATACACAGCGCTAGATACAAGAGAACGACCTCTAAATGTGTCGTTTGTAAAACAATCTCGTTGATTTTTTGAAATCAAAATAATAGTTGTCCCATAATTGCATCACAATGAAAAGCTTGAAAGCGACACAACGAGATTTGATCATTTGTAGAAATCCAATTATGAAATCTTGTCAATTTAGACTCCAATGCACATCAGATAGTCCAAGCATCTAATTCACCTGAGAAAAACATGCTTAAAAACGTCAACATAAAGTTGGTGAGTTCATAGGTTAGTTTAGATATGAATAATAACCCAAAGGTTTCCAAAGTATATATGACCATTTAATTCTTTAAATGTCCTTTCAAAATATATATATGATTTCTAAAATCAACAGTTGCAAAACATGCCAGACCATTTAAATCTCCAAATTGTAACACCCCCAAAATCGGGTCGCAACGGAAAGGTAACAATGAGGTGCTACGTCAAAGTACAAAAATAAAGATATAGAAAACGACCTTAAATGGACGTTAAAAATAAGTTTCATTCGATGTCATTACAAAAGATCAGAGTTTTCACGTTAGGTC
>BQNB010026287.1:7944-20379 GCA_026074375.1 Tanacetum coccineum | reverse complement strand
ATAAAGTTTCATAAAAGATTATATCAAATACATCATTTTTGATTGAATGGATTGAATTGTTGAAACAAGATCTTTGACATCTAGAACATCTGTGTTTGAATATAATAAAACTTTTAGAAGGCAAAAGATGCTTGTTAAAACATCAAAAAGATACCCTGTAGAGATTGTAAAATATTTGCATTTTTGTCAAACTAGAGATCATATCATATCCCTTAGCTTAAGGCTAATGCTAATGTGTTACAAAAGATGACTTCAAATCTTTGATATCATGAATACTATTGCAACAACTTTTGGATTATAAGATGCCAAACTGAATACAAATTTATCAGGATTTTGCTTCAAAAGGTAAACAAAATGAAAGGGTGACATGTGTCGTCTACCACAAGGTGATGACAAGTCAGGTTAGTTCAGTTTCTTTGCCAACCTTGTATTTCTCCTGGCAATAATCTCAGCTGCCCAACTCTTGCCGATTTCGGTTTGAAACTTCCCTGTAGTACAACGGGCAATGCAAAGATTAAATAGATATACAGCAGCTGAGATGTAGCACAAGATAAACATCTGTTTTCTTTTTAATTTTCTTTGAAACTGATGGTTGAGTAAGATTATAAAAAAAAATCTTACCGGCAGTCGAGAGGAAAAACTCATCCAAAACTTTGTTGTGTTCTGCAATAGCATAAAACAAGAATCTCAAAATAAAATACTATAGATTAATTCGGTAAAAAGAAAATTAACCACCCTCCACAAGATTTAAGACAAGTTATTGAATGTAAATTCTTTAAGTATTTTTCAAGGCATATACTAGGCAAAGAAAATATAGTACAGAACCTAACAAGAATAGGTCTTCATCCCTTTTTAGTTTTTAACGGGACATATGAACTGATTCCAAAGGTCAATTTTTTTTTTTACAATTGACGGTTTTTTTTGGTACTCAAATGGATCATACGTCCAAACTTAACAAAAACATAGCTAAAAAACAGGTCAAACAGATAAAATATTTCAAATGGGCCATAAGTTGTCCAAAAGTCACTTTATAACTCACACAACCTCTTAAAATTATTCTTATTAAAAGTTTCAGGTTATTCGTCATCATAGCTAACAAATCATTGATTTAAATAAATAAGCTGTACAAACTGTGTTTCGAGTCTACCCAACTCGGCCTGACCTGTTTGGACCAACACACAATTTAACCATTTTTACGCATTACCCCCACCCCATCCGTCCATCTTGCCACCTCTGATATCAGGTAAATCATTTATACATCATAGCAAATAAATATAACTAGACTAAAGTTGGTTCTATAATTTGGAAGAATCCAAATAAAGTTTCTCTTTCAAAAGGATTGGATATGACATAATATTCCAAAGTATATCTCCTTTTCGCGTAAAAGGTTTAACATTTCGTGTAGGCATATCTACCGTCACATGTGCTTTATATACTTAACGGATATGCTATTCTTATCAATCAAACAAGCACAGAAATAAAAACAAAGACACACACATAAGCAATAATAATAAGTTCTGATTGATCAATATTTCTTTGCCATGATAGTTTCGAGGCTAAAACGTACCAGTTTCATATTCAAGCGCTTGCAGAATCATCTCGACCTATAGAGCAAAAACATTAAATGTTTATATAAAAACTATAGGTTTAAAAAGGATAACATTCCTATTATACAAGGGAGTAAAGAACAGATAATAGAAGACATACTTTGTCAAAATCTTTCACGAGATTAGCCTCAAGAGAAGCATTATCCTCGTATTCTCTCCAGAGTTCTTGAATTTCTTGAGCTGTAGGTTGTCAAAAGCACTTAAAACTCAGACCCATTTGAGGAAACAAAACAAATATGTATTAGAGATAGTGAGTAATTAGAGTTACCCCTCATTCCACCACCAAGCACGTTGCACATTTCTTTCAAAGCCGCTTGCTCAAGTCTACTCTTTTCTGCTTTTGGTACGCCGTCAGATGGTGTTATATCTCCCACGATAGCTATAAAAAGCAAGCCTATGTTTTAAGCTACATTGCACATAATATATAAATCATGCAATGTAATTGAAATGGAGTATTTATTCATGTACCTTCTGCAATGTCGTGGACAATTGCAATCTTAATACACCTATTCATATAAATACAAAAACTTGTAAGAGACTAAGAGTACAAGAAACCGGTACAGAATAATAATAGTAAGTGCTGCAAACTGTAAATAAATTCAAACATTCAAATAAATAGAACACTTTCCTATTAATCCAGAAGATCATCCAGCAATTAAAGCCGATTATCTGACACCGATACACATGACTAGCATAATGGACTCACCCCTTAATACTCATGATACCCATCCTTCCCTCGTTTAGATCTAAATTGGAAAGAAAGATTGAATAAGTTTCACAACTATCGCAAACTTCTCTAGAACATTAGACATATATTGAAATAAATTAAAAGCTTAGGGTGCGTTTGGCATTGTGTTATAAAAGCAATTATGTGATATGGAATAATCAAAATCAGATGAGCTATTCGAGTGTTTAGCTAAATCTGTTTAGTTAAAGATTTACTTGTAAAATGACTTTCAAATGATCACAATCAGTTCTATTGTAGCTACTCATAAACTGATAATTTACCCCTAACTAATTTGAAACTCAGAACCAGATTCATTATACTCAAACACCATAAACAGATTATTTACGACTCCAAAAACGCAATTATCATATAATCACTTTCAAAACGCATTGACAAACACCCCCCTTCATAGGATGACTTCGAGTCAAAGAAAGAAAGGTGGGTTAGGGAAGCTTATGGCTCAAAGTCAAATAACTAAAAGAAAATACTCCCAAACATTGTGGTGTTTAAAGTTTCGATACACATGTTTCTTGAAGATGACATAATGATACAGAAAAAGCAAGCTTTCTTACTCAAAGTCAATCTTTATTAGTAATCCTCAATGGGTTAAAAGATCATTTTTAGATGCAAGATTTTCCATAAATTAAACATTGCCATCATTTTAACCACCACCAAAGTGGCCTAGTGGTCAGGGCGTCCTGATGTCCTCACATGAGGTCTTAGGTTCAAACTTCACTAGGCAAACATCTTAGGGGTGGCTATGGAAAGGGTCCGAAAACGGCCATGAGGATACCACGGTTAGGTCCCGTACATCTGAGTCCATGACTCGCCCTCAGCGGGACCTGAAGAGAAGAACCTCATCCGTTTACCCGAACATTGCATTCATTTTGGGACATACCAAGATCACAACTAAATTCCAAAAACTCATTATATTGGTTATCAACATAATACACAACCAATGCCTCAATTTTGACTTCCAATTTATTAGCATACAAACAATCCACCTACTCACTATTATAATTTCCAGTTTTCCACAATGCATTGTTTCAATCAACAAGGATAACCAAATTTAAATCTTCCAATAATCAAATGTACCTTACTTTACGGGCTTTTATCGGCTTATTGAGATTTGTAAAAGCCAACAAGCTCACATTTTCCGAGCTTGGCACCTTTATCTTATGGACTTATGTATGTCCATAAGCCATAACCTCATAAGCCAAAAAAGTGAGCTTTTCAGCTTTTCCAAATTTTAATAAGCCGATAAAAGGCCATAAAGTAAGCTAATCAAAACCCATGATCCCAAACAACCCATTCAACATAGCACCAATTCATGCAAAAGGGTATCATAAAAACATTAATCAAAGTTGTAAAAAACAATCTTAAACGAAAGTACCTTAAGACTATGACACAAAGTAAGAAAATCAATACTAGAAGAGCAAGAGGATGAGGTTGGTTCAGTAACATCAGAACTGATGAGCGATCTTTTAGGGGCTTGACATTGAATTGATGTTAATTTTAACTTATGTGAATTAAAGGGTAGTTTTAATGAAGAAGGATGAATGATACGATGTGGGTTTGTAAAATGAAGTGTGTGCGGAGATGTCGATGATGATGGGTTTGTTGTTGTTGCTGCCATTGATGATGATGATGAAAGGGTTCAAGAAATATGATGTTTTTTGTGTGTTTGGTGGTGTTGTGGCGAAAAGGTGTAAGAGAAGTAAAGTGGGAGTGATGAAATCGAAATTTTTGGCTTTTAATGAAATTTTTTAATTTTTGTTTAGCAAGAAAGCCAAAAATCAAAGCAAGTTTAATTCGGGTTGAGCATCGGGTCAAAATCATACATCAAACCTTAACTTAATCAAAACCTATTTTAAAGAAAACATGAACCGGAAATCAAGCCAAACTGAACCGAACTTAAATAGTTTAGGTGTATTTTCCTCGGTTTTGACCCGAACCGAACTGAGCCGAACCGAACTGAATAAGGTCTCTGTTGGACCGGTCAGGCTCGGTTTGACGGTTTGATTTGATTTTCAATTGATTTTGCTATGCCCTTATTTTAATTATGATTTTTAGGAAGATCAAACAAAGAGAGCTTTTATGGTGATAATTTTTGTAAACTTATCACGATAAAACGCTCTTTATGTAATATCAAACAAAAAAGGCTTGACAATTTGTAAGCCCTATTTATGATTTTAGGGAGTATGATTTTGCAGAATAACGTGTAAGTGACGGGGATGTTATTGTGTTTCTATGAGCTTCATGACATCTACGTTTATCATGTAATAGCACAGTTAGTTTAATGATAACTCTAACAAACATGACTTCGAAGACTAATACGAGTTTACCAACGACCACAACTGAAAATGACTCTAAAACCTACAAGCACGATTCTCCAACAAATCATCGACCCCAAAACAATCTTAAAAACTAAAGACCAAATATTACAACGAACCTGTTGCGGATGTTGCGGATTCATAACTGAAAGAAGAACCCCGTCATCCAAAACCACACAATTGTTAACCACTTTATGAAAATCACCCGATAAAGAGTATAAAATCGGTGGATAATATACCATGACCTTAATAACCAAGACGAAATTCGCTAGCACCCAAAAACAAACGGTCCCGTCCACATAATCAGACCAGGTGGTGGCACGATGAGATATAAAGATGTGAATTATGCTTTTCTTGCGTCACAATTGCAGTCTGCTGGCTTGCAGACTAAGCTTTTTCGGCATGCTGGTATTGTAGATTTCGGGCCTACTTTTGATGATGCTTTGTGTGTGTTTAACACGTCTATGGAGACTGGCCTTTTGAGTAATCCAAGTGATATCGTTGCCCCCAAACTCATGAAGAAATTGGAAAATATATATATTTCACACGGGTTACTAATACTACATAATCCACCTTTTCTAACTCCTCGACAGATGGCTTTGTGGAAATATCAATTGGAGGATCACACTTCTAACTGGCTTAGGGCAGTTCTGGTTTCTGATTTGGGATACACTATGATGGTTTGACTTACCGTTGTGTGTTATGTTATTGGTTAGGTGTCCCCTTATTTTCTGTTTTGAAGCCTTGTTTAGGTTGTTCCAGGGTTTTTGTTGGGATATTTGTGTGAACCATGTTGTATCGTGTGCTAGTATTATGGTATTAAACATCGTCATAATGTTGTGGGCGATACCCTTGTCGACATTGCTATCAGTCAGGGATTTCAGCTGGTAAGGAAGTTGATATCGGGTTAGATGGGGTTGTGACAAACCCGTACGTCTAACGGATATGTTACTTTACTCGTGGGATGGAGGGCTTAATGTGTGTGTGGATCTGTATGGGTCTTCGCCTTTGACGCAAACCGGAATGGTTGATTCCGTGTCTGGTCGTGCGGTGATTGATGCGGCACAACGTAAACAGGTCAAGTATGAGGCTAAGTGTGCGAATATTTGATATGATCCCATTTCCATTCTCTTCTTGGGGGAATTAGAGGAGGATGTGTTCACCTTACTGAAACGGATCCAGAAGTTCTCTACAGTTCAAGACCTTGGGGCACGTGTTGTTGTCCATATCTTTAATAGAATTGGTTTTACCGTAGCTAAAAGAGTGGAGGCTCATATAGTATCTCGACTTCCCATTATTTTTTTTTGTAAATATTACTAATAAAGTGATTTAAAATAATAATAATAATAATAACAATAATAATAATAACAATAATAATAATAACAACAACAACAAAAATAATAATAATAATATAACAATAACAATCAAGAGTCTTTCTGGCCTGTTTAATTGAACCTTAACCCTTGCTAGGACGATCTTTATCGAACCAAACAAATTTAACTCCATCATGACTTGAACTTGTTAACATGCCTAAGAGCACGAACTTGAAATGAAAACTCATTGGTGTATAATTATCGAACCAAACAAATTTAACTCCATGACTGAAACATCATGAGTTGAACTTGTTAACATACCTAAAAGCACGAACTTGATATGAAAACTCACAACCACCTACTTAAAAACCATGGTTTGAGACTTACACCTACGATTCAACCACGAACCTCAAGAACTACTTACTGAAAAGCTAGGATGACCCTTATCGAATCAAGTAAGTAATTTTAATTCATCTCAGTGGGTATGAGTATCCATCAAACCCATCATGTTCCTTTAGTTTAGCATATCTATTCCTTCTATTACTTTGGTTTTTTTTAATAGTTTTACTTACCGTTATCATTTTTTTGTTTCACCCAAAATTAAAAGAAAACTCCTTAGACAACTATGATGGCAATAATCGCGTTTGCTATTAAAAGTCAACCGGTGCAAGCTTCAAAAGTCCTTTCTTCTTTCTTTTTCGAAACTCAAATAGAAAACTCTCCCCATGGGACCGGGGTTTGAGGTTGTCATACCACTTTCATCCGATATCTAGTTTGAATTCTAAGACCAAACCACCCAAAGAGGAATGAAAGCTTCAAATCGAGTTATCTATAGTAAAGAAGTGGATTTTCTTAAATTGAAATAAGGAAAGGCAATAAAAAAGTACATAGGTCTTGCGAGGCGGTCGTTGGGATCGAATCTTCCTGGAAGCGGGCGAGAATACCTCAAGTTCTTTTAATACCTTTTGTTTCTGCTTCCCTGCTTACTATTGTTATCACCTCAACTACTTTGACCTGCTCACTTAGAGTGAAGATCAATAATGGGCGAAAAGGAGAAGAGTAGAAGCGTTGGTCCCTGTCGGTCAAGTTGTTTGTACCTGCTGTTACCTACCGTAGGACCTCCATCCCCGAAGCGAAGAAAGAGGAGCAGGAACAAGAGGTTGTCCTCTCCCGGCCCAGTAGTTCCGCAACTACTACCGTGGTTGTTGCCAACGGGGATCACCTCGATTGTCCCGAAGCCCTCTCATGCGAATTATATCAACTTAGTCAATGTGCGCTTTTGCTACTAAGAAAGCGAACGGTCAGCGCGAAGGTTCAAGACTTAGTCGAACGTTAGCGAAACACGCACCCTAGTTTGTACATGAAATTATAAAAGAAGGGGCGGACCCATGCCTTCGAACAAAGAAGGTAAAGTCCCCCAAAAAGTAATAAAATCACTACTCCCAGAAAGCGACTAAAGCCCAATCAGTAGTTTCACCATTTCTTCCTAACACATATGTGCCTCTAGATTGGACGGATCTTGTCTTCGAATGCTAATGTTGGTGTATCGGTTAATATGACATAGATCGAAGAATGAGACATAGCGGATGGCAACTAGCTGACTTCTTACGGTCACTCGTATTGATCATCTGATCGAAGATATTGCATTAGAAAGAGCCTTTTATGCCTGGTTTGATTAGCCTCATTCTCCTAATCATGTTGAGGTAATTCAACAACTTCACGATTTTTCCAAGACTTTGAAAAGGCCTGTTAAAACTAGTACCATGGATGCTAACACTCCTCCAAGCGAATGGAGATTGATCATGAATAGAGCTTTTCTCTCTTGCTCTTCTATTAGTCCTACTACGGTTCCACTTAGTTCTTCCATTTCCGAAGTCTTTCTAGCCCAAGGCTCTTAAAACCTGCATGCCTATAGCAATTTGATACTCTCTATACCAAAAAAGAAAGCGATGTTTATGGCAAACCGGCAGATCGGTAGAAAAAAGAGAAGTTATCCTTCAGAGGTTGCCAAAAGACAGAATGTCTGAGGATAACTTGATTTCATACAGACGATGCATAGAAATGATAGTAACACCTAGGGCCTTCGAAATACCATATCCCAACTTAAGTCCAAAAGGCCTACACTTTAACTATAATAGAAAGGTTAATCGTTTAGAGTGTTAGCATATTTCCTTAGCGAAAAAATAGGAAGTCACTTGTCTCTTCAAATGACTTTCATTCAATATCTCATTCCCGCTGCATCGATTGGTCAAAGATTACCCGAGTTTATGAATCAATGCAATTTCCTCTTCTATTGTAGCGTTACGAGCTCAAAAACAATGGTAATAGAAGCTATCATCTCCGAGGAGTCAGATGATTATCAGCATTAAAGATAACAATGAAAAGTGATAAGAACATAAAATTCTGTCAAACACGCGTAAAGTGACCGAAGACTCCATACCTCCTGAAGGGTTATAGGGGACGGAAAGAACATATTAAAACTGAAAATCCAGTATACAGAGCATCTTCCGCCTATTACTCTATTAGAATAAAGCAAGGAAGAAGGCAGAATGGATACAGGAAAGGAACAAGGGAGATCTTGCTTGGCGCGAAGGATGGTGGTTCGGGGGTAGAGTACAGTACTAAAGGTCCTCGGACATTCAGGCGGTTTTTCTTTTGGGCAGTTGTCTACTTATCTAGGGATTTAGAGGTGGCACACTTCTTGGCACCTTAATAACGAGATATCCTTTCCCTGTTCGGATGCATTCTCCCTTTGGCGCTTTTCCCTGCTTGAGATCGGGGATCATGAACTTTTTATTTGTTTAACAGGGCCCGTGTTTCTTTTTCTTTAGTTTTGAGCTAGGGGATCGGGCCCTACGAATTTCAATTTATGTTTAGTTTGTATTAAAGTGTTGGTAGCTTTTAGCCTCGAGCTGGAAAGTCTCATTGAGTTCCCATCTAGGCCTACGCTACGATCATTAGGACTCCTTTCAAAAAGTATAAATTTGGTATTTTTGGCATTCGGTTTCTTCGTCTTAAGTAAAGTTCAGTTGACTTTTTTTATTCGAAAATGAGCCGAAGGCGATATCTTTTTTTCGAGGTTCAAGAGGAAGAAGAGAAGATGAACCACCGCCCGATGGTGCTTTTACGAAAGTACGATCACCGGTGGCTAATACTTTCTTGACACTATCGAACCTGGAATCTACTCCCAATCACTCTGTTTAGTTGGCGGGCAAGGTTTCCTACCCACTGGCTACTGGCTGAGAAAAATTGTATTAGTTTTTTTGATGACATCTTGATTTATAGTGACAACCTAGATAGCCACTTGCAACACTTGAGGATAGTCTTTTTGACCCACACTGCCAAACGAATGTGTTCTTCCTAGGGATGGCAAAAAAACCCGAATCCAACAGGGAAACCCGAACCCGAAGTAATTGGGACGGGGCGAGGCATGCTTATCGGGTTATGCGGCAGGTTTCAGGGCATTAACGAAGATTTTTCTCGGGTTCAGGGCAAGGACGGGGCACAACATCCCCAACCCGCCTCGCCCCGAAACTATATATACATATAGACTTATTATATTCATATATTATTATGTTAGTATTTACGTAATAAAAACCAATATTATCATTTTTTGTAGTTTTGTATCTTTGCAAGATTGCAAGTTGTGATTAGAAAAAACTTCTTTTGTGTAATGTTTTTAAAAGAAGTTTTGATTTTTTTAACGTGGTTACCATTATTTATGTTTAATTTGTTGGAAACTTATAAATGCTACGAATTAATATATTATTAGTGGGTTGTTGATTCTTAGTATTATTGCATGTAATCACATTATAAAAATATGACGTAAAAATAACAATAAACGGAGAACAATGTATATTTGGTGGAGCATTGCACTCGTAAAGACAACCCGATAAGATCCCCAGCGGGGATTGGAGTAGGTTTGGGGGAGCATCTCGCCCCAATGGAGCGCCCCGATAAGATCCTCATTGGGGATTGGGGCGGGTTTGGGGCGTGGTTCGCTAATCGGGTTTGGGGATGGGGGTGGCCGCCCCGCCCCAAACCCGCTCCATTGCCATTCCTAGTTCTTCTCATGGCCATTTCCAGGCCTTTTTAGGCCAGTCAACATGCATATACCTTTATCGACTAGCTAGGAAGGCTAAAAGCTAAAAGCAAAGTCCCCGTAACTGCCTACGAATGAAGAGTGTTCCATTTCACCAAATAGGGAACTTACAATAATACAATGTTGCATTCTTTGAAACTGGGGAACAAGACGAGATCTATTAAGAGACTGATTTATTCTCGAAAAGATCTTAACTCTATTAAATACATGATCGAGGTTAGGTCTGGAAATCAAAGAGACAAGCAATCATAGCAGGCACGAAGCACCTGAAAAGGCGTGGAGAACTTCTTTCGTTGAAAGTTCCATATGGCCCAACGCCTACCATATGGGAGACCGACCTGTCAGGCAAAGGTGCGCCAAAAAAGGTCTGGTACCAGCCAAGGTACTCCAGGGTATAAACGAGGGTAATAAAAGTAGAGCATACGGCGATGTCGCCCATTTTCGTTTCGTGGGAGTCCCCGACAGATGAAAGGGCTGTAGGTGATGGCGCGTTATGCTTCTTATTTAGAGAGTGATGCTTATAGATTAGGGTGAGTCACTCAAGTCCCTTGTCACTCGTCCCTCTTTTACGTTAACGAAAACCAGGCATAGCAAAACGAGTTCGCTACCTTTCTGCGTAAATCTTGTTTTCAAGGGAAAGGCTGGGTTCGTAAGCTGCAAGAAATGAGAAACCACAGGATGATGGGAATAACAAAGCAGAAATTTTGAAATAAGCACGCCAATATATGAATTATTTAATTATTCATGATTTCTGAGTCTTTTCGTTGCATTCACTTACAACAAAAAAGAACCACCAGTGTTTGGTGCATCACCTGCATTTTGGTGCATTCTTCTTTCTTTCCTTGGTCTTCCGTTCCGTCATATTCCTAATAGCAACTAACACAAGGATACTCCAGACAATAACACAAGGACACTCTGAGAGTGCTCCTCACCCGAGGATCCCTCTCTCCGCCCGTCTTTTTGTCTCCCGTTGGTTGGTCGATCAATTAGGCAGGGGAAGCTCTGTGTACTAACTTGCTCTTCTTTCTTATTATTTGGAATCCATTGCCACTTCCTTTCTTTTCTAACACTGTCGATTCCTAATGAATCCATAGATTCTTCTACCATTCGACAAGATATTTTAGATTATATTCTCATTTTTTAGCCTCGAGCAACTTTACTAATAAGGAAAAGCCCTTAAACTGAAATACTTTCATCTGTCTACATGATTTCCGTAACTCCTTTGATATAATTTAGAGTAGCTCGTGGATGAACATATTCCAAATTCAATAAAAAGGTTCCGCTAACCAACTGATACCGTAGCAGAAGATTCGTCTAGTGATCGACCTCTCTATTTCCTAATAGAAAGAAGAAGAGCAATGAGTGTAGTGTTGAACTCTTTCAGTAAACACCCCTTCTGAAATAGAAATCCATCCTTGATTGCCATCGAGCTCTGGGTAAGGAGCATGCTAGTGTGTTGGTTCGGCTAAGCAAGGCTCGGGGCAAGGTCCCTGCATCATGTTCGTCTGTGTTTATTGAGCTTTCAGCGCCATGCGCTTTGCTTCGCTTTATGAGAGAGAGAGAGAGATACATAGATAGATGGAGAGAGAGAGAGAGGGAGAGACTTGTCTTGAGAGTTAAAAAAAGGGCAAGCGATGTAAAGGATAGTCCCCCGCACTTCATACAGCACAACGCCTTGCTATTTGCATTTACCCTTATAACTTACCGAAGCGAGGATCTCATGCTATCATTGAACGCCTGACGAAGCGGGGAAGGGTAGAGCTACATACCCAATAATTTTAACCCTAGTTAGTATGACTTCATGTAGGAAGATAGCTAGTTAATTCCTCTCTTGCCTTCTCTCTTCGAGTGAAAGGAGGGGAAACAACCTTGTCAAGGCACTGGCCAAGCCCACTTAAAGTGAAGCATAATTTTAGATAATGAAAGCATTCCATTACTACAACCCCAAAGAAATACAACCTCTCTAAGATATATGGTTTATGTCGGAAAGGTACGAAGTTGGACAAAGATGGAAACATTGGGACTACTTTACAACGACGGACGACCGCCTGTAAGGGGTTTACTACACAAGGCCCTTACATAGGAAAAGCTTTATCCTAACGAATATAAGATGCTCAGCTCCACATAACATAGGGATTAACACGCGTTAGGGAAGAACATAGAATAGTAGAGGAACGAGGATGGGTCGTGAATTCCTTATCTGGCTTCCAGTCTACTAAAGACAACTGGCTCATACACTGGCTTTGAGTTTAGACTGACTTCTTTCAATGAACAGATTAGGAGCTGCATTATCCGATGAGCTATCAGTTGACAGACTGGCTTCTCGGTTATTAGTAACGACTCAGACTAGCAG